>VZTU01003678.1:131-13642 GCA_013400835.1 Zapornia atra | reverse complement strand
CACCCCGCCCCGCTCCGAGGCGGCACGGACAGCACCCCCGCTCCGCCGCGGGGGCTAGCCGGGGGCGCAGAGCGACCGCAGTACCTTCCTCGGCAGTCTCCATCTTGCCTGGCTGACGCAGCGCCGGCCGAGAGAGTGGTGTGACCGCGGGGGGCGGGGCCGCGCGGGGAAGCGGCGCGGGAACCGTAGAGACCGCACCACCGAGCCGGCATAGCTAGAGCGCCGTCATTCTCGCGGGCGCCGCCTGGCGGAAGTGACGGTGCTCGGAGGCCCGGGGAGGAGAGCCGTGCGGGGCGGCGGGCAGGGCTGTGCCGGGCAGGGCCGTGCCGTGTTGGGGCGGGGTGCCGGGCCAGGTCACCCGGCGTGCAAGCTGGTAGAGCGGTGAATGCTGCTGCGCCACTGTCCCCTCCGGCAGCGCCTGGCCCTGCTTCCGCGGGCGGGGAGGCCGGGCGGCAGAGGCCGAGCTGCCCGGGAACGGTTGGGCAGAGCGCGGAACTCAGAGAAGTTGCAGCTAAAACCGATTCCGAGTTCCGCCCCGAACCAAACAGAACCGCCGCGTTCGTACTTGGCGCCGGCCAGGCTTTGGGAGGGTCAGTGTTTCGGGGTCAGGAACGCGTTAGGCCGCGGCTCTCCTGGCGCCCCTGGAAACGGCTCTCCTCCTCCTTCTTGGGGCGGGGAGGGGGGAGGAAGCTGCTACCCGCGTTCTCCTTTAAATACCATCTCCTTCCTGAGCCTGAAATTTCCAACAGAGCGAACAAAGCCGTCAGCAGAACACAAAAGTCTCTTAGCTTAATAACTCGGGTATGCGGGGCTTGCTGGTGTGAGTAGGCCATGCAGCGTTCGTTAAAACTTTGTGCTCTGGGAAGTGCACAGAAGGTTGCAAGGTGCTCTCAGGTGGGTTACTTGAATCTTAGGAAGGAAGAACACAATTTCATTCCTGTAAGGTTAAATAAAAATTCTGTATTAATTAAACCTGTGTGTGTAGTACTTAGTTTTCCACTGCAGCATCCATCCCCTCTGGTTGATCAACAAACCGTAGCAACTTTCCACTCTCTTTACAATATGACCCTTTGGTCCAACCGGTCATTAAATCCTGTTCATTAAGCCTTCAGCCATGTCAGCACCAGAGTGGATGGTAGTTCACGTCTGTACTCAAAAGGGCAAAGGTGGCGCAGGCCCAAGTTAGAATTTCATAACTCTTTTTCCTCAACTTTAATTACATTACTACCTTCAAGATTACCTTCTTCAATCATAGACTCACAGACTGGTTTGGATTGGAAGTGACCTCAAAGATCATCTAGTTCCAATCCTGATGCCACAGGCAGGGACACCTCTCACTAGACCAGGCTGCCCAAAGCCCCATCCTGCCTGGCCTTGGACACTGCCAGGTAGGGGGCAGTCACAGCTTCTCTGGGCAGCCTGTGCCAGTGCCTCACCACCCTCACAGGGAAGAATTTTTTCCTAATATCCAATCAAAATATCTAATTTAAAACCATTCTTCCTCGTACTATCACTCCATGCTCTTCTAAAAAGTACCTCCCCATCTTTCCTGCAGGCCCCTTCAGGTATTTTTAGGCCACAATTAGGTGTCCCCTGAGCCTTCTCTTCTCCAGGCTGAACAAACCCAAGTCTCTCAGCCTGTCTTCATAGAAGCACTCCAGCCCTCTCATCATCTTCGTGGTCCTCCTCTGGACCCTTTCCAACAGTTCTGTGTGCTTCTTATGTTGGGGACTCCAGAACTCCAGAACAGTACTCAAGGTGGAGTCTCATGAGAGTGGAGAAGAGGTGCAGAATCACCTCCCTTAACCTGCTGGCCACGCTCCTTTCGATGCAGCCCAGGATATGGTTGGCCTTGTGGGCTGTGGGTTGGCCTTGGCTCATGTTGAGCTTCTCATCCACCATCAGCCCTAAGTCCTCCTTAGGACTGCTCTTTAGGCCATCATCTCCCAGCCTGTATTGATGACGGGGATTGCCCCAACACAGGTGCAGAACCTTGGACTAGAGCTGCCAGTAGGATATATGATACTTCCTTGTGTAAGCAAAAAATATTTAGGAAAGCATGAAGGCTTGGGGTGGCTCTCTGGTAGCTGTGTAATTACAGTATGGTGCTGCAATAAAACATACATAGCCTATGCTGTCATATTCAGCTCCTCTGTGCCCTCCTCAGACTGGAAAGATGAAAAAACTCACACATGTTAAAAAAAACCACTTTATTTTAAAAGCAAACTCATTTTTATCTTGACAAATTACCTTGACATATTAAAAAAGTGCCGGTGTAGTACCGAGGATATGAGAAATGCCAGGACATTCAATTTGTCTGAACAAGGAAAAATTGATGAAAAAAGCAGATGAAAACCCCCCAAGAAACGAGGCCCTTGAATTTCCAAGTACATCTGCAATTCCCGCTCTTTATTTCCCAAACATGTAACCATTGTTGTTCTTCTGCTGTGATAAATATAAATTAGATGTCATATAAAAGTCTCTAAATTTTCATTCGCATTCAAAAGGCCGTGGCAGGATTAATGCATATAATTCCCCAGTTCCAGCCTTTCACCGTAGGCTTTTTAAAGTCAGATGTTATGTTGCTAGTGAATAAATTAATTTCTGTCTGTATCTATCTATTCAGCTGTTAAGATTACCTAGCAAACATTACATCTATACCATCTTCTCAGCATTTAGAGAGAATTCATCCCAAAATTTTGTTTTTACTTGGTGTTTCAGTGTGCACTACGCAATAACATACTGGTAAAAATGAGTTGAAGGCAGGCCATCATAATTTAAACAGAAAAGGAAAAATGATACAATATTTTATTATAAGTTAAATTAAATCTCTCTCTTTAAGACTTCTTGGTGTTGCCGGTGAACATAGTATTAATCCTTGTCTGTTTGGTAGTATGTTAGGTGTTGTTCACCTGAGAAATATCCACAGGTTAAGTAGATTTTATTTTTTGGTACAGAGAAGAATGTCTGGAGATTGATTCTAGCTTCTGTCATCAAGAATTAGTGCCAACAGGCACTGAACAAACATACTGGGAAAAAAATGCCTCTGCTCCAAATAAGTTATTTTTTGGATAAGAGGAAATATGGAAGTTCTGCAGGTGGAAACCAAAGGCAGCAATAGAGGTAACCCCAAATCACAGAATGTTATGGTAAAAGAAGACTAAGGGGGGACCTTATTAATGTCTATAAATATCTGAAGTATGGGATGCAGGGGGAAATGGCCAGCACCATTTCAGTGGTCTGTGGGGACAGCACTAGGGGCAATGGCTGTAAATTGGAGCACAGGAAGTTCCGCACCAACATGTGGAAGAACTTTTTCACAGTGAGGGTGACAGAGCCCTGGCACAGGCTGCCCGGGGAGGTTGTGGAGTCTCCTGCTCTGGAGATATTCAAGACCCACCTGGATGCCTGTCTGTGTAATATGAGCTAGAGCCCTTGCTTTGGCAGGGGGGTTGGACCCGATGATCTCTCCAGGTCCCTTCCAACCCCTGTAATTCTGTGATTCTGTATATAGAGTGGGTGGGAGGAGCTGAAAAAAGGCAAGATTATTTTTAACACAGTTGTATTTTGGTAAAACATTTTGGGTTTGTAACATTTAAATGCTTAGAAATTTTTTTCCCCAAAGTTCTCTTAAGGGAATACAAAATAAATACGGTCAAATTGAAACTACCTGGACATTTTAAAATTACTTCATAGAAATGATTCTGTTACTCTTTTAGTAATTTTGGAAGTTTGGGTCATTGGAAAAGCCAAACAGCAAAAGCTGATTTTTTTTTCAGTTTTTTCTTTAGCTGAACATTTCAGAATGCATTTATTTTCCTATCCAGTTTTTCGGTATTTTTTTTTAGTGCTGCTCTAACTCTTTTCCTCAGCTGCCCCCAGACTGTCACCACAAAACTGGTTCAGCTGGTTATGAAAAGCGAGTTACAGAAATGTGGAAGACATAACAGATTATTTTAAAGAAGCTCAAATGATATATCCTTAAAAAATAAGGCAATATTTGAGGTGAGCATGTACCTGGTACAGGTACATGTATCCTAAACAGGCGATGCACAACTGCTAGGGAGGTCTAGAGTTCCCGTGGCAGGAGAAAAGCTGTTAGAGCAGGCACTCTGGTGTATAATACAGAGGAATCCAAGTTTCTGAATGAAAATGGGACTTGTGACTCAATGTTTTGCTCACCTGCTATATGCCATAAAGCATGTAGCAGTACTGCACCGAACATAAATTTAGGGATGGACATAGTGGCTCATCACCATCAGACATAGCCGTGATAGAGGCTCCAGATCTGCTTATTTTAGAAGGCATTTGGGGAGATAATTGGGTATGCGCTGGGCCTTGTTCTATGGATTATTAACATTTCAACCAAGAAAGGAATTATGCCCACTAGCATTGTCAGCAGGTTTTGCTAGAGGGTAAAAACACCTAGTCTAAAATGATACTACAGGAGAAATCACAGTTTAATAGGTTCTGGGAAGAAAATCAAGGCTGTTTATATATGTCTTGATTTCTAGAAGCTAGGTAATACTTGGATGATCAACACATACTCATTTCCACTGTTAGAGAAGGATTTGCAGAACTCCATGGCTCTTCTCAAGATCTGCAGAATGCGCATCACCAAACTGTATTGCTTAAACACAGGAGGGATCTTTCCACATGCACTAGTTACAGTGGATTTTCCTTTTAAAATATAGGCTCTAACAACTTGGTTGAGATTCCCACAGGCATGCTGAGACCTACCTGGGGCTCAGAGCTCTGTGGCTGCTGTTGTTCAGTGAAGGACTTCTGGGTTCAAAACAACAACAACAACGGGCTCTATTTGCCTTCCAGAATACTCCATTCCTAATACTGGTATGTCGTGGTTTTCCCCAGCTGGCAGCCAAGCCCTGCGCAGCTGCTCATTCACACTTCCCCAGCAGGATGGGGTCAATTGAGACAACTCCTGCATTGTGCTAAAGGCAGTTTAACAGGGAAAGCAAAGGCCACACACAAGCAAAGCAAACCAAGGAATTCGCTCCCCACTTCCCATGGGCAGGCCGGTGTTCAGCCATCCCCAGGAAATCAGGGCTCCATCATGTGAAACGGTGACTTGGAAAGACAGACGCCATCACTCTGAACGGCCCCCTTCCTTCATCTTTCCCATCTTTGTATGCTGAGCAGGATGTTGTATGGCACGGGGTCAGTTGGGGTCAGCTGTCCTGGCTGTGTCCGCTCCCAACTCATTGTGCACTGTAGACCATCCTGTTGGCAGGGCGGTGTGAAGAGCAGAAAAGGCCTTGGCTTTGTATGAGCATTGCTCAGCATTAACAAAAACATCTCTGTACTTCAGCCTTGTTTTCAGCACAAATCCAAAATGCCACTTCATATTAGCTACTGCGAAGAGAATTAACTCTGTCCCATCCCAAACCAGCACACTGTAGCATCATTTGAGGCATATGATTCTTTACCTAAAACACTTCAAGCGATGCTGTTAGAGAGTTAGATGTTGGTGTCATTAGGTTAGAATAATTTGTTTGCATACTTCCTGTTCTCCTCAGTAACAGAGAAACACGTGGTTTGAAACATGGGGCTGGTGTCACGTGGCTGCTTATATGTCCTTTTGAGGACGTGTTGGTTCTTATGTCTTTAAAAATCTGTGAAAATATCTTTACAGATAACAGTTGTTAGGGATTATCCTCAGGATTTAGCTGGAGCAATCAGCAATCTTATTTTGCCAGAGACCTTTTTCTTGACCTTCCAGATGTTATTGGGGGTTATGACTGCTAACCAAATTAAATTGAACTCCTCAGGGCAGGGTTCAGTTCGACTTCATTTAAAACTCTGAGTGTTGCCAAAAAGAGAACCTGTCTATTATGGTGATGGCCCACATTGTCATCACAGATAATTTCTTTAGCAACCCCTATTTTACTGCCTCTGCACTAAGAGGGAAATACAGAAGGGCTTCTATTTCTAATGACTTGTCATTTGCTTCTCCTCAAACATTTGCAGCAACACGAAAAAGGATGGGAGTTGTCTTGGCCAGGGAAAAGTGAGCTACAGTCTAAAGGTCAGTGTTACTACAGGTTGATCACAGTCGATGACCCCTGTTTTATGATGTTGTCCGATTTCTGTAGTAGCTTTCACCTCACTATAGCTTGCACACTGAGGATTTGGGCATAACCCCCCAGCTTTTGCTTGTTTCCCTGTGGCAATGGTGTGTTTGCTTTCAGCATAGAGGCTGCAGACACAGTGAAGAAGCCACTTAATGCTTTTGATGTTGGAAGAGGAGAGCAAAATGCTTGGCTCAGGTGGAGATTTTCAGTTGGGTGGCTGACAGGGAAAGCACAGATGCAGTGCATGGCAGAGAGGATTGTGGTGGCCAAAATGAGTGTGGCGAGTCGAGAGGGGTGTGTACAGGTGGCTGAGAGGGGAGGCGCTGGGAGAGAGACCAGTGGTCAGTCAAGAACTGGTTAAGAGGGGGAGGTAACAGAAAATGGGAAAAGACAAATGTCACAGCCATGTCCAAGGTGCACAAGGACAACCCGGGGAACTAGAGGTCATTCAGCCTAATCTAAATCATGGAATTATGGAACGTGCAGTGAAAGAGCCTCAGGGCAGCTGAGACCTGGACACCGACGAGCAGGAGGAGAGGTGGCAGAGCTCCGCGGGTGCCACGAGAGGGCACCTCCGGTCCATCCCGGGAGGCGATTCAGCATCCTGAAGAAGAAGGTGCCCGGGGAAACGGGACATCCCTGGGACCTGCAGTAGGCCAGCCGGGCCAGGGCCATGCTGATACGCATCCGGCTGAGCGTTCGATGGGCCATCAAATAAGCAGCTGCCTGTGTTGGGAAACTTACTGGCTTAAACACTGCCACCCGATTAAACCTGTTGCCTGAGGGACCCCCAGGAATTACCGGGTGTCTGAAGCCCTCACTGTCTGAAGCAGCATCCTGCACAGCTGCCCTGCACCTTCCCAGCACTCAGGGCAGCTGGATGAGGGAGTCACTAGGGGCTGTGGATCTGCTCTCCTGTCTCAGGCTGATGAATCTTGCCTTCTCTAGAATAACCCCTCAGGTCATATCCCACGACTACCAGAACCCTTTGAGCTGGATCAGTTGTTGCCTGTAATCTAATCGGTCTGGAAGTGATTGGGGTGAAAGCATCCCATGGTCTCTGCCTCCATTCAGCTCCAGAAAGTGCTACCTTCCTTGGTGGGGAGCAGCCCTGGCTCCTGCCACAGGGACTGGCCCTTGTCTGTTCAGGGTGATGTGGGAAGCACATGCAGGGAGTTTGCAACCCTGTCTTATTGTTGAAAGCCTGGGTAGGGGTCATCATCAGTACCAGATTTGTCCCATCTCAGTGAATTTTTGGTTCAAACGTAGGAAAGTCCATTCAAAGTGTCCTGTCAGCAGTACCAAGCAGTCCAAAGTCAGGAGGAAAGAGAGAAGGTTTAGCTCTCCCTGGGAAGGAGGCACGAGGCAGGGACGGGGTGTGGGAGCACTCCAGCATGGGCACACTGAATAGTCTCATGTGGGTCACCTGTTCTGTGAGCCTGGCCGTAAAGGATCAGATCTAGTCTGGCAGCATGACAGCACTGTCCTACTGAGCATCCTGTGTGTGTGAATCAGTGTGTTATCACCAGCAGCCTTTATCTTGCAATGACAGGAGGAAGTCCGAGTGGGCCAAGAGAGAGGGGGCCCAGAGCTGTCAAATTTGTCTGAGCAGCAGGGATCTGTGAGTGCAGGTGACCTGGAAATCTTTACAGCAAAGAGACCTTGCACTTGGCTTTCTGCTTCATATTTTCCCATTGTGGTCTGAAATGGAGCTTTGAAAATGTATGCTTATGTTAAATATGCTGATGTATTTAGGGTAATGTATCTTTCATGGTTATATCTGAAATGTTCTTCAGCCTGCAGTATACTTTGGATTGGCTTGCAGATTTTAGATGTAGGATCAATTCCAGATCAGCTATCATGAACAAAAAAAGGCTGGATTTAGATTGTCACATGGGAAGAAAGGCTAATTAATATTAAAGACCTCTTTCTGTTTTAGAAGGCCCATATTTATAATATGCAGAGCAACAAACCATTTGCTGTAATGTGACTACAGGTCACTGAGTTTTTTGTCTGTTTTTCCATCATGCTTTCTCTACCTGCTACATTCCAGCTGCTATATTGATCTCTGTCAATTTTTCAAAGGCATTTACTAGTATCCTGCACTTGACTATTACATATAATCACTGACAATAAGATTCTTTGCCTATTCATTTGCAGTTATGTAATATAAAATTTTGAAGGTTAAAGATACAAACTTTCACTCACCTGGAGGGCCACCCTAAATCCGTTGTACTTAGAAAACTGCCTTATGTATCTTATGTTGTGTTCCATGGACAAATCAAAGCCCCTCCCAAAGTCCAAGGAATAACATGTGTGGGGCCTTGGGAAGTGGTGTGTATTATAGGACTGGGAGCTGTACTGGCTTGACACTTCTGAGCTTGGCTTGAGCTTGACTTCTTCAACATCTCCGTCCTGTTCATTTGCTTGTTCTTTTTTTCTTAACCTGGAGACAACAAGCTGGGAAAAAAACCCCCATTTTTTTGTTGTTTTCACAAAAAAACCCCAACAAACCCATTCAGGAAAAAAAAAAAGTAATTCTTTGTAAAATGTGCCTTTAAGGTACGTAGAGAGCCAGATGAGTACTTGAGAAAAGAAAATTATGAGAGCGATAAGGAGATTATAATTGTTGGCTCTCAGCTGAATTTGGATCACAGAAGGAAGAGTTCCTCAAAAAGATACCATATCTAAAGAACATGAAGAGTTCTCAACAGCCTTTGAAGTCTGCAGATTCTCTGGGAGGTTTCCAGGAGTAAGCAACTTGACTGCCAGTAGCTCAGCTGCCTGAAAGCATTAACGCACCAAAATGACTCTTAACTGTACCCAGGTGAAACACTCAGGATCTAGTTTGCCTTTAGGGAAACCAGTTGTTTCCCAAACTTCACAAAAGCTTTTTATCCCATCAAAGCAGACAGCATAGACCAGGCCTTTTAATGAACCTATATTATAAAAGCGTTTGCATGGCAATGAAGAGCCTTAATTACAAAAGCAGGAGTGTGTTGTTTAATTTCTGACTTTCCATAATTCACAAGTTCACAGAGAAATGTGCAGACTCATTGCTGCTCTTCTGAGCCACACCATGCTTACTGTTTGCTCTCAACTCACATATTACATAGTTGTTCCTGGGCATTCTCTCAGAGCTTGCAGAGCTTGGAGTTTCTGTCCATTCTCACAGGAAAGCAATCTTCTGATTGCTGCAGAAGATGCAGAAATGGTTGTGCTCAGCTAAACCATGGTTTTCAACTCTGAGGAAGTGAAATGAGCTGGCTGTGATTTTTTTTTTTTAAGGATAAATATGTATTGTCAGAAAAGTACACGTGATCAAAATTCAGTTTTGGTGCCACTTTTGAGGATATTTCAGGGGAAGAGATCAGCAGCAGGCACTGATTTCTCCTTGAAACCGGAGAGGGAGCGTTGGAATAGCTAACAGTGTACTGGCATCTACATGGATCGAGAGGAATCAGGCTTCTGGTTCCTGCTCCTGTGAGAACGTTAAGTGGCTGTACAAGGGCAGGATTTCCCAGAGCAGACAGAGAGCAGGAAGTAGCCATGTGGGCATGGCAGTCTCCACAAGAATGAGCATGGTGGAGAAGCAGCATGGACACAGATCCCTCACCTAGCATGTTTATACTTAAATCTTCAAGGCTACACTGAGGGCATAGGGCTTGCATAGAAAGTCCTGTGTTCTTCTTTCAGGACCAACCAATGCAAGACCTCTTCCCACAGCATTATTCCTTTCTCCTTTGTATTCAGGTTTTATTTTTTGTATGGACATTCAGACAAATGCTATTCACACACACACAGAATCACAGAATAGTTGGAAGGGACCTTGAAAGATCATCTAGTCCAACCCTCCTGCCAGAGTGGGATCACCTAGATTAGGTCATGCAGAAACGTGTCCAGGTGGGTTTTGAATGTCTCTAGACAGGGAGACTCCACAACCTCTCTGGGAAGCCTGTGCCAGGGCTCTGTCACCCTCACAGCAAAAAGGTTTTTCCTTATCATTCTCTCATGAAAAAGAGTATGTNAGCTCCAACCCCCCTGCCACAGGCAGGGCCACCAACCTCCAGGCCTGGATCTACATAGGGTTGCCCAGGGCCCCATCCAACCTGGCCTTGAACACTTCCAGGGATGGGGCATCCACTACTTCTCTGGGCAGCCTGTTCCAGCACCTCACCACTCTTTCTGTAAAAAACTTCCCCCTAATATCTAATCTAAACCTTCCTTCCTTTAGTTTTAATCCATTCCCCCTTGTCCTGCCATTATCTGCCCTTTTAAAAAGTTGAATCCCCTCCTGCTTAGAAGCTCCCTTCAGGTACTGGAAGGCTGCAATGAGGTCCCCCCGCAGCCTTCTCTTCTCCAGGCTGAACAAGCCCAGCTCCCTCAGCCTCTCTTTGTAGGGCGGGTGCTCCAGCCCTCTAACCATCTTCGTGGCCCTCCTTGAACACTGTTCCATACTGACAAAATATCTCTGAGAATGGCAACATAGAAAATAGGGCTGCTCTGAACACTTTAATCAGTCAGGATGAGCTGTTAATCATTCATTATTGGTTGCTGACTACAAAAAGAAATCAAGGACTTACATTATGGGGTCATATGTCGTTGTGTGCAAGCAGAATGTAAACTAGGCAGAGATAATGAGTCAGAGTTGAGTCAGAAAAGAGGAAGCCTAGAGTGCAAAGGGTGACGAAATTGGAATATCAGCAGAGATGGCAGCATTCCTTCAACTATGTTTGATAGTGCTGCAACACTCTCCTAAACCTTGTGGGTCAAAGGTTCCCATGAATATCAACTTTTGTGGAGCCAGCCCCCAGTCCTCTGGCTCTGACCTACAGCATTCATGTCCTATTCTGCCCCAGAAGTAGATGAGATGATGTTGTGGTTTCACAGTCCATGCATGGAAGGGGAGAAATATCATGGGAAGACCCCCGAAGCTTGCTAATTAGTTAAAGAGTTTGTATTGGTTCTTCCTGATGTTTATTGGGCAGGAAGGTCTGTGTTTACCAATATGAATCCATGAGTTTGGCTATACTTAGTGCTTCTTAGATGTCACTGATCATATTGCTGTGTAATATGGTATATTACTTTTATACAAAGTTTATGCTTAGAAATGAGTAAGAAATACATAAGAAAAATTGTGAAATTTGGATTTGCAAGGCAGAAGTCTAATACATTCAAGTTTCAGTGAGAAATGCATGGGAAAACATTGTTTTGCCCTCGATATGGATAATATTTGGGGGTAGAGCAATAAACCTTGTTAGAATCAGAATACATTTTAATAATCTTATGATATGCCAACTTGTCAGAACTAGAGAGAGTTTTGTCTGAAAAGAAAGAACAGAGAAAAATCATATTTTGAATAGGTGAGAAATTAATTTAGTTTGATATATTTAAGTAAAATATTAATATTGTAGTATGGATATCCACAAAATTATATCAAGTGCTATAATACTGTATCCTACTTGCTTAATAAATATGCTAAGTAGTTGCTGTGAAGGGTTAAGAAATGGGGTTTAGGAGTTTTTCTATGATTGGCAATCATTTCGATTTTTACATAGCAGAGCTGCAAATGAGAATGTTTTGCTGCCATGGGAAGACAACTTTTCTATCCTTTAAAAAGCATGAAACATAGGATAAAGCAGATCGGCTATCACAAGCTGGCATCTAAATGCTATGCCACTGTCCTTCGCTGAGTGACATTTGGCCAATGATGTGGCAACTTGAATTGTGCTCACTAGTGACTTGAGAGCCTGTGGCTTGTAAGAGTTGATCTGTTTGGTAGTGTGAGAATAGATTTATCATAATTCTTGCAGACTAGAAACCAGAGTAAGTTATGAGCCTTGGGTATCTCTGCGTTTCTGTGAAGAAACCTTTTCTCTATCAAGTATAAGCCACACTTTTTTGTTCCCCAAAAGAAATCAACTAAATTATTCTAACAGAGGGAAAGTTCCTTTATTCCTAAAGAAACATTAACTATTGTATATTTATCAGTATCTGATTAGCACTTTGTAAAAACATGTTTTGTACCCAGGAACTGGAAGAAAATGAAAATGGTACCTTGTAAACAATGAGTCTACGGGGAGACTGACTGTTGCAATGAGTAAGCTTAGACGTATCTTGCTTCCATCCTCCTGCACCAGCTTCAGCTGCTAACAGCCCATGGAATAAAGATGGCTCAAACCTGGAAGTAAACCAGGAGCTTGTACCTGGAAGCATTGGGAAAGATAAGGACCTATTATTAGCCATTGGATAGGACTTCAGGGAATGAATCTGTGGAAGTTAAGATTAATGGACAAATAATTTAAGGAGAGAGAGTAGAGGATCTAATCTGGGTCAATAGAGTGACTACAGGTAACTGCCTTTTCAGTAACTGTAGCCATAACATAGCTGACTACAACATGCACAAATCAGATGTTCTAATTGCTGAAGTCCTGCATGATGATTCTTCTGGTCTCTTTAGAACTATTTCTTGCAAAACAATCACATACAGGCACGTCTTGATATCAAAACCTGTAATCTTCCTGGTTGATCTACCTTAATTGTTTTCAGGGATGTGCTTGTATTGTGGCATATAAAGCAAACAGAGCTGTGGCATGTGGCTGCACACTTCTGGAAACAGAATTGGGTGGTAAGAGGAAGAATTTCCCCCAGTATCTATGGGTATGGCTGTTCAAAAGGTTTGCAGCTTGTGAACAATCGTGTATCTACACTGAATGCAATTGCCTGTAGAACTGCATTTACCTTACAGTATACAATAATTTGTCTTACAATAAAAATCATAAAAACAAAGCAAGCTGACTCTGGTCAAAGACTAACATACAGAACATGGTCACAGTGCCATAATCAATCTCTTATGAAATGAACTGGATTAAGTGATTATTTTTAGTCCTTTCACTACAGTAACAAAATCTAATATACAAGATTAATTAAAATAAGTAACTATACTTCCATTCTACAACAGCACAAGAAGGTCAAATTAGCTATAGAAATGAAGAATATTTACAGATTTTTTAAATAAACCCCAGTTTGGGGCTACTTTCCTAAAAAAAAAAAGCAGCCAAACAGTTTGAAATGAGAGGATAGTGATAGCCTGGAGAAGAGAAGGCTGTGGGGGGACCTCATTGCAGCCTTCCAGTACCTGAAGGGAGCTTCTAAGCAGGAGGGGATTCAACTTTTTAAAAGGGCAGATAATTGCAGGACAAGTACTGCAAAGTGGAAGCAGTTGAGTTTCATATTTTCTGTGGATAGACAAGCGGTAACAGATCTAATGATCTAATGTATCTCGTGGGCAATTAAGGTTTATACATCAGAAAAACTTCCTAAAAGTTTGGGTAGTTTGAAAGTCTCTTTTTTTTTTACTCTTTTTTTTTTTCTTTTTTTTTTTTTTTTTTCTCGCTGGGGACGGCAGGAGGGGTGGAA
>VZTU01003676.1:325328-364066 GCA_013400835.1 Zapornia atra | reverse complement strand
ACTTCACACTGAATCTCTTCTCTATGGCTGTGCATGTGTGGGAAGGAGGTCAGTAGTTCATTTGTAATCCCAGGTCTTTGTTAGTCCCTCTTTGTTTGACTGGTGGTTTTCTTTATCATCTTTAACCAAAAGTCTGATGGGGAAAACATCTTTGATCTGGACTAAATTCTGTAGGTTTTCAGGAATGTATTTCTTGCTGGACAGGTGCTGCTTTGGGGTTACTTTTTTTTTTTTTTAACCCTTCCCTAAAAGCATGCTAATGTGGTAACCAAGGAGGGATTCTTGCTGCTCTTATTGGTCGTGCTGTGCTCCTAACAATTTCTGCTCCTGCTTAGAATTTGCAGCACACAGGAGCGGTCTCAGGCACCGTGCTGATGGGAAGCGGGAGAGAGCTCGGGCTGTAAATGCTGCTAAGCACCAGTCCTG
The DNA here is from genome assembly GCA_013400835.1 of Zapornia atra. Lineage (NCBI taxonomy): Eukaryota > Metazoa > Chordata > Aves > Gruiformes > Rallidae > Zapornia > Zapornia atra. Next base: position 363,640 of record VZTU01003676.1, on the reverse strand, counting down.
GTATCCAAATAGCACAGGTACTCTTCCCATCGGAGCAGAGAGAAAGAAAGCATAGATAAAATACAGAGAATAACAAATAGCAGGTGAAGCCCAAAGGCGTAGTTGGAGTGGCTGAAGCTCATCTTGTTGAGTGCTTTGGGATTTCATGTCATATTCTTTTAAATTCACTTTTGCAGCATTAGTAAATTTTCCCTTCAGCCACCCCCACTCCATCTCTGCTTTAGGTAGACCACTGAGGTAAGATAAATGTGCTGCTCTCTGACACATTTTTGTTTCTGACAGAGGTATCTTGCTTGGGGACTAACAGCAGGACACCAGGAGAAAGGAGAGGTTTTTTACTCATATGACAGTGCTGTTAATGCCAGTATAACCTGATAGGTTTCGATGGGATACTTGGGCAAACAAAGATCGGCTGGAATGAATTCTGTCTGTTAAGCTTCCCCCACTGTCTAGCTGTGGTTATTTTGAGTACCTTGAGTTCTCATCTTTGGGCTTGGGACTGGCAGAAGGCGAAGACCTGGGGGCTGAGTGAAATAGTTTTTTAGCTTCCCCCCACCCCCAGCACATTTTTCTTACGTCCCCTACCTTAAGCTTGTTATCAGAAATTCACTTTATTTAAGGGAATTTTCTGGAGATGTGGGTTAGTTTTGGTTTGGGGAAAGTATTTTGTGCCTGTTCTTTTGTAGATTAAGACAGCAGTATCAACAAAAATTAAATCAATGGCTTGGCTAGTCCACATGAAAGTCAAGCTGGGTCATTCCTGTTCCATCTCTGAAATTAGATGGAAGAAAACTTAGATTTTTCTACCCATGAGAACAACTGGTAGGTGTCCAGCACCAACCAGTATTCTGTTCATACTGGAAGTGCATTTGCAGTAGAGACCATTGCCCAGAGCCTCAGTCTCCTTGGGTGCAGCCTTTGTATCTTTGTATAGGAAGATTTACAGTTTTCCTTTCTATTCCTTATGCTAAACCATAAACACTGAAGATAAATCTAATTCTTTTCACAGAGGGTACCTAAAATTTCTGTGAGGTTTTTTTTATATATTTTATTTTACACTTTTTTTGTGAATTAAGTTTGGTTGTTTTTTTTTTTTAAGTTCTACTTGAGACTACAGGCTTAAGGTATTCTTATTTTTCATATCCCCACTTTGTATCAGGCTTCATCGATGATATTTGCGTCTTTAACTGCTGGGTTTGTTTCCTTAAAGAATCTGCTCTTTTCCTGTTTAAAAAGTCATCACTTCTCCACTTGGCTGCTTTTTACAAAGAAAATGTTCCAGTGTATCAATCATTCAGCGTACCATCCTTTCTTTAATGTGATATGTACTTTGAAAGATATATGTATCTCATTAAATAAATACAGTGAGTAAGATGATAACAGCCTTTTGGGCTGTGGGGATTGACTTGCTTGTAGTTCTGTGGGAATCTGTGACAGAGATGAGAATAAAAGCCAATTCTTGGCTGCTGAATCCTGCCTCCCCCTCCTTCCAATTGGGAAAGTTGCCTTCTAGCAACTTCTGCTTTGAGTGTGAATGAAGTAGGTATTTAAAACCGCATGTCTTACATATACTGCATCCTTAGCTAAGCCTCTTGCATCGGGATGAAAGAAGAGAAGACGTTTTGCAGGGGGAGTGTGAAATGCCATGTTTGCACGCTTTTTTCCTGCACTGATCCTGGAAAGCTGGTCTAGCAAGAGATAGCAGATCCGGGGGTAGGGAGTGCTGATGGGGAAAATGTCCTCCCAGAGGGAATATCTGCTCACATCCCTCCCACTGTGTTGCCATAACAAGAAGAAGAGTCAGGGTCTCCTGCCCATGCGGTTCTGCTCTGACTCCTTCCTTGTCCTTTGGCAGGAGCAGCCCCAGTCCACTTGCAGTTGTGCCATGTTTCTGGGAACTGTGGAGACAGTTCTGCTTGGGCACCACTGCCACAACTGGCAGGCTCTGCAGGGAGCTGGTCAGCTGGACCAAACCCAAGTTGGTCTCTCTGTAGACGCATTTCTTTCCATGCACAGGGTGGTGATGCTCTCTGGAAATGTCATTCATGCTTTTTAAAAATTTATTTTGTAAGGTTTTTTTAACCTACTGTAGCTCTGGAAAACTGAGCATTGGCTCAGTCAGTAACAAAAGCTTGGCGAGGCCTATGTAGACAAAGCCAGCACTTGTCATTTTGTCAGGACTGGATGATCCCCCTTTAGATGTGCTATTCGCCCCAGTCACCCTATTTCTTCCTTCATCAAGCTCATCATAGAATCATAGAATGGCATGGGTTGGAAGGGACCCCAAGGATCATAGAGCTCCAACCCCCCTGCCACAGGCAGGGACACCAACCTCAGGCCTGGATCTCTTGTTTTGTTTCTCTGGGGGTTTCAGTAATGCATGTTTGTGTCTGTCTTGTTTCTTATTATGAGGGCTCTGTAGCTTTTTTCCTACCAATTTCTTACCTTGGTCAAATTTTTTTTTAATAGAGAAGAGGTTTAAAACATTGTCCATCATATTGATAGCTTTAAAATAGTGATTCATCCTGCCCTTGCTTCATAATTAAAAAAAGAACAACAGAACTTGTCTCTTAAATAAATCCAAACGGTCCTTTATGCCAGCTGCCTATTAGTAGACATTCATCTCTCCCATCACACCCACTCTGATCTCGTCTATGTGTTAACAGCTTTCCCCATATATGCTTCCTGTTGCTTTCCTACTTTCCTTGAAGGTCTTTGTAACACCAGATGACCAGCAGCTAACAGGGAGAAGGTGTTACTGTGTCCAAACCTCGTACAAGAGTACTGTGGACCTGCAGGATGCTCGAGGCCTCAGCCAGAGGTGCTAGTTAGAGAAACAGTAGCTGGGTTGAGAGGATGAAGCTATGACGCTTTTGCTAAGTGAACAGGGGTGGAGGAAGAGAATGGGGTAAGCTCTTCATGCCTGTGATCTCTTTTGGAAAAAGAGCAAAGATGAGCTGGCTAAAAATAGAGTCCCTCCCACAGCCTCTTAGCCTCTGGAGTGGCATCCGTTGCGGCCGAGCAGCAAGCCCCAGGACATGCTAGTATTTCCCTTGCAAAGTCTTGAGCTGCTCTGATGCAGATGTGTGTGTTTGAGCTCCCCATCCCAGGCCGTGTAGCGTTGCTAAGTCAGCTGCCCTGCTGCCCTGTCAGTATCCATGCCAGGGACATCTGCCACTTCTGTCTCCCTCTCACTCCTGCTCCTCTCCCGCTGCCCACCCCTGCCAAGAGTCTTCAAGGGCACATCCCGCCCCCTGCCACGGGGCATCCTTGCCCTCTGCCAGCTTGGCAGAGAGCAGCTCTGCGCTGCTTTTAGGCGCACATATCTTCCGGCTAGGCTCTAGTTATCCACTATCAGCTGTCGTGGCTTCTGCTGCTGAAGGATGGTGCTTTAGCATTTCAAAGCAGAGAGTAAAAACAGTGTCAGTCCATGCGATTCCCTTGGTAACTGGGGCATGTTATTCACATGGAGCAAGGCTGCAGTTATCCCAGTGTCTCTGGGAAGTGAGAGGGTGGATGAGTGTGGTACCAGTGGGGGGGACAGTCTGTGGGTAACTGGGGCTGCAAACCGCCTAGGTGCCGATGTATGTAGAAAGAAGCAGCAGAGGACTCGGCTCTTAAGGAACATAGCAGTGTGTCTGGCCTCCTGCAAGTGCTTTTCTGTTCTTAAGATGTTCTCTGATAACACCACAGGAAGGGAGTGGCAGCTCTAGACCCATTTTGTGAGGGAGATTTAGCAATGGAAGTTTCTTTCACTGTGAAGCAGCTCTCTTCAGGTGGAAGACGGAATGCTTTCACCTTTTTCAGAGCTACCTGCTGCCACCTGGGAAGGCTTCCCATCCCGGGATTACTGCTGACAGCATTTCATGACTGATCTCAGTTTGAGAGACTGAGGAACCAGGGGATGTGGAGAGTGATTGCATGCCTTTACCCTCTTGCTGTGGCCTCTGCTGCCTATGTAAAAGCAAACAGTGGGACATTTTGTTATTATTTATGTTCTGTCACTCCCTGAAGGACCAGAGATTTTATTTCTTTAAGGTCTGTGTTCGCTGAAAGTGCCAGATTAAAAATAAAAGGTGGGAAAACAGGCAAAGAATCATGACTCTTCTCTGAGTACCTGTGAAATTTTACTTTCAGTTCTGCCTTCCACACCCCTTCCTGTCCATATCCCCTTCTTTATTTCCATCAATAGCAACTTTGAGCCAAGCAGCATGAGCCAGGATTTAAGAACTGGCAACGAGGAACAGGAATGAATACGGATTCCTTCACCATTGCTAGCTTTTAACATTCATTCCTGACACCTGGTTGGCTAAAGCACATACGCTCACTTCAGCTAAGTGCAGGGAAGTGAAGGAGCTGCAGTGAGGGAAGAGATGGAGGAGGGCCTTGCAGGTGATTTTTATTAAAAAGCTGAGTTGTTCATTTGTAGCCATTTAGTGGGTATTGCTGTAGCAGAGCCTGAAATGAAAATTGCTAACCTCCGAAGGTTGGCCACATCCATCAGGCTGCATCTCTGAAGTGCCTCTTAAACCCTTCCCCTGGGGCTGGAGGGGAGAGAACAAATCAGCCTTGGGTGAAACATTAGAGCAGGCTGTTTCCAAGGAGGCCTGTTGAGCTCAAGGGGTTTATAATGTTCGGTGGAGCTCTCCACCACTGAGGTGCCTGTGAAATGCAGGTGGTACCAGTGTATTTTTATGGACTGCTGACTTCTGATGCCTTTGAAACACCCACATAGACACACTCTTCCTGCTGCATTGTAATAATAAAGAGGCCACATTGTTTTCCCCCTCTGCTGAGTTCTTGCCACTTATGTTGACTCCATTGAACTTGCAGGTGCTTTGTTCTTCTGACCTGCAGTAGTTAACTTTCATATTGCCCACAGACTGGCCTTCATTTGAAATGTGCACTTGTGGAAGAAGATTGTTAAATGACTGCTAAATGAATGTTAAAAAATCTGACCAGCAGGTTTTGCACATGGCTGCTTGGGCTTGGTCACGGTGATACTTCTGAAGTCCTTAAATCTGTGCTCACAAGGGTAGAAGTCTGTAGAGGAGAGGGTGTGTGGAAAGTTGGAAGGTGTCATTAGATGTCTTTTAAAGATAGTGAAGAAGTAAAATAAAACTTTGGAAATCTGGTAAAATAATTGAAGATCTGTCCCCATTGGTCACATATTTTCCTGAGAACTGGTTTGGTTGCATTAGCAGAGCCTAACAGAGTGATAATCCTGCGCCCCCAGTAGGATCCCATTCAAGGCTGTCCATACAACAGCCGTGGCTAAGTTGCAAAGCCTGCAGGAGCAACAGTCATCGCCTGTTACAGTCGAGAAGGGAAGATTGAGAGGTGATGTGACAGCCACCGTTTATGTCTGCAGGGTATCTGTGGCAACTGGGACAAGACCAGGTTTCAATTGCTATGGTGGAGAGAAAGGCTGAGTGTTAGGAAAGAGTTTATTCCAGTCCGTCATGCCTTTCAGTGCTAGAGACTAGCTGAAGAGGTGAATGAGTATTAAAGAATGAGATCAGCATCTTTGGGGAGTGGTTTGAGAAGAGCTAGTCCTGCCCTGGTAATTAGATGACCACTCTGGGTTCCTTCCCATTTCCTTTTCCATAGCTGAAATCAAAACACCACCTTTTTAATTTGCTGCTTGCTTTTAGGGAATAGCTAAATGAGGCAGTTCTTCAGACCACTTGCCAAAGGGGGTGGACTTCATTTCTGTTCCATTTGAGTAGCTAGAGCTGCTCTGAAATTGAAATGCATTTGTTGCTCAGATCCCCAGAGACCACCTCTTGAATTTGTGTGCCTTAGAGCTACCATTCATTTCTTTGGCATTATTCATTCTCCCACCTACCTTCAGTTCTTCCTAAGATAGGGATCCACCCCGCAGGCTACTGGGATCTCACAAGCCGTAGGGATCCCTTCTGACCTCATTGAATTCCACGGATGATTCTCTATTTGATTCCAAGCTGCATGAACCAGATTACAGGATCAAGTTTTTAGGCTGCAATATCAAAAGAACTCCCTTGACAGCAGAGAAAGTGTTTACACTGGTCCTAAATATGCTTTGCTGTCTTCCTCCACTCTGGCATATAAGAACAGGCATCTCTGGGTTAAAAAGCTAAGGGACTGTTCCTTGGCAGGTCAGAGCATGCACTTGAGATGCTGGGTTTTTTTTTCCCCCTCCCTCCAAGTTTTCATCAAAGGGAGTTTAAATTGCTACCTTTAAAAACCTGCGATTAGAAACAGTCTAGGCAGGTATATACCCATCAGAAATTACCCTTCCTATAGTTCCCTATAAGTCATGGCTGCAATTATTTACAGCCTGAGTAGCAGTGAACCTTAATGCATAATGAAAATTGGAGCCCATAAATACTGTAGGGGAATCAATATCTCAATTGAAGTTCACAGTTGAAAATATAATCGATGCTCTGATATAAGCCAGTAGTGTTTCTGCATAGAAAGAAAAGAGTGTCAGGATCTCTCCCATAATGGAAAAAGAAACATTTTAATGAAGAATCAGTTCCTTGCATAAGAGTGGAGCTCTCCTCTCTCCCATGCCAATATTTCCTTTGGAAGACCAGGGCAGCTCCTAGCATTTACTCCCAAATTACAGCCAAAGAAATGACCGAGTGGCTTGGGAGTCTCCCACAGGGCAGTCCATAGATTGGCAAGTCCTCCTCCCAACCCACCCAGTAAAATTAAATTGAATGTTATGTTCACCAGTTCACATTTCATATTGGAATGGAGTGTAGCAAAATCTATATTTGGCAATGCTCCCTGTACTCCTGTTGTCTGCACAGTAAAGGTGAGAAGCCGAGTTGGGTGCTTTGCAGCCATGCAAAAGGCCTGTGGCACGTCAAGAGGAGGAGTCCTGGACAAGTGGCCCAACGATTGCTGTACTCTACTTCCCTCTCACTGTTGGAGTGGTCTGCAGAAAGCAGAGTGAGCCAAAATCCCAGAGAACATACCATTTTTTTCCTGGCAGAGCTTCACAGAGCTCATGCTCATCCTCTTACTTTTTTCCTCTCCAGAAGGGTAGGAATGAAAATGAGAGAGGAAGCCTTCCTGTAGAGCAGCTCCCCAGTTCTGTTTGCTTTTTTCTCTTTACGGTTTTGAGTAGTGCATTGGCACTCCTTCCTTCTTGTCCCTCGTTTCCTGGAAGGGGGAAAAAATTACTGAAAAAAAAAAAAAAAGCCTAAATTCTCTTGAATAGCCCATAAAATGTGATTTATGGTGGAGCTGTAAATCTGATGTTTAAATGGTTCCTTTCTTGTTTTATTTTCCACAGGTCTTTGCCCTCACCATGTCTAGGAGCGTTAATGATGTGTTCCCTCTCCAGTGCATTCCCCACCTGTCATCTTGCTAGGATCTAACTACAGAATGAACATAGCGGCTGTGTTTAATGCCCTGCTCGTGTCTGTCCTCGCTGCGGTGCTCTGGAAATACATCAAGCTGCGAGAGCATGCCTTCATGGTCGAAGAGGAGCTGGTCCTCACGCGCCAGTCGCAGGAGCTCTCTCAGGTGCAGATCGACTACCATGCGGCTCTCCAGGCGCTGGTGGAGGAGGGTACCAGGATGGTGTGCACCGGCAGGATGCACACCGACCGCATCTGCCGCTTTCAGTCCCTCTGCTACTCTACCGAGGCCGAGGAGTTTGTCTACTTTCACAGCAACGCCTCGGTCATGCTGCCCAACCTGGGCTCCCGGAGGTTCCAGCCGGCTCTGCTCGACCTCTCCTCTGTGGAAGATCACAACACCCAGTACTTCAACTTCGTGGAGCTGCCAGCTGCTGCACTGAAATTTATGCCAAAGCCGGTCTTCGTGCCTGATGTGGCGCTGATTGCTAACAGGTTCAACCCAGACAACCTGATGCACGTCTTTCACGATGACCTCCTCCCCATTTATTACACCATGCAGCAGTTCTCCGATTTAGATCAGGAGGCACGGCTCTTCTTCATGGAAGGGTGGAGCGAAGGCGTTCACTTTGACCTCTACAAGTTACTGAGTAACAAGCAGCCGCTCCTCAGGGAGCAGCTAAAAACCCTGGGCAGGCTCCTCTGCTTTACCAAATCCTATGTAGGACTGTCCAAAATCACCACCTGGTACCAGTATGGATTTGTCCAGCCACAGGGGCCGAAGGCTAACATCTTGGTTTCTGGTAACGAGATCAGGCAGTTCACCAAATTCATGATGCAGAAGCTGAACATCAGCTTGGAGGAAAGCTCCAGTGAGGAGTACATCGTAGTGTTCAGTCGAACAATCAACAGACTTATCCTAAATGAGGCAGAACTAATCCTGGCTCTCGCTCAGGAGTTTCAGATGAAAACCATTACCGTCTCTCTGGAGGAGCATTCGTTTTCTGACATTGTCCGGTTGATCAGCTATGCATCCATGCTGGTCAGCATGCATGGGGCCCAATTAGTCACATCTCTCTTCCTGCCAAGAGGTGCCACAGTGGTGGAGCTTTTTCCTTATGCTATCAACCCTGAACATTATACCCCTTACAAAACCCTGGCAACCCTTCCTGGCATGGACCTGCAGTATATTGCCTGGCAGAACACCGACAGGGAAGACACTGTCACCTACCCAGAGAGGCCTTGGGATCAGGGTGGGATTGCTCATCTGGACAAAGCTGAGCAAGAGCGCATCATTAAGAGCACAGAGGTGCCGCGGCACCTCTGCTGCCGCAACCCAGAGTGGCTGTTCCGTGCCTACCAGGACACGAAGGTGAACATCCCTTCTCTCATCCATGTCATCAGGCAGACTGTGAAGTCGAAGCCCAGACCCAAGAGGCAGAAGTGGTCTGGTAGCCTCTACCCTGGCAAAGTGAGGGATGCCAAGTGTCAGGCCTCTATCCAGGGCACGAGCGAAGCTAAACTTGCCGTGTCCTGGCAGATCCCCTGGAACCTGAAGTATCTGAAGGTTAGAGAAGTGAAGTATGAAGTGTGGATACAAGAGCAAGGGGAAAACACTTACATGCCTTATATATTGTCCCATCAGAATCACACCTTCTCAGAAAACATTAAGCCCTTCACAATATACCTGGTGTGGATACGCTGCATCTTCAACAAAAATCTCCTGGGACCTTTTGCAGATGTGCTCTTGTGTAGTACATAACCTGTCATGCTACCTGTACAGCTCTGCCCTGCTCCCCAACTCCATCTGTGGTTTAAAGCTTCTCGTCTTGTAGTTTGTAGAGGGCTGAGGGGGACTAGACTGTACCAGTGCCTAAGTGTCCATTTTATTGCACTCCGTGTGTGTTCTTCAAATGGTATTTATTTCCAATGAGTGTTTAAAAAAAAAGAAAAAAACCAGAAACAAAACCCTCTGTAGTCTTCAGAGTAACTTCCAGAAGTTAAGATTACTTGCTGAATGCATGTAATTGAGAACGGGATGGGAGTGAATTGTGTGTTTACCTTGGTTGTGACTGAAATCCGTTTCTCTTGTGTGGTGAGTATTTAAGCACAGCGTTAAGCCGCAGTTAATTCCATGGCTAGGCGGGCAGTTCTCATCAGCTTTTTCATTGTAAGTTATTGTTTTTAATAACTCTGGCTGTAACTTTGGGTTCGAGATTTGGTATGAGAGCCTTCATTAAACTGCTGTAAACCTCCTTGATACTTTCTTTTTGGTTTTTGCTTTTTATTCTCTGTCAGAATTGTTATTGTGATAGATTTATCTATTGCCGCAATAAAATGTGTATATGGTTTGCTTTTTATTTTTTCATAGTTTGGCTGAAGGGGATGAGGCTGCAGTGCCAGCTTCATGTTTAAAATCAGGTTTTTCTGCACCCCAATAGCAGGAAGGAGCCTGGAGTAGCAGATGGGAGATAGAAGGGATGGAGCAGGTAAAATTAACTTACTGTGATTAAAGATCTGTTTTCATTCTGCGACCTGAGTACAGGTCTGTGGGAAAGGAAAGGGAAGGTTTGGGAGAGGTGATGGGGGATGGATTGCACTGACAGCAATCCATTCCAGAAAATCCTCTTATTGGTGTTCAGTCAAAATAGCCTGGCTTTAATAGCTGCTGACAGGAACGTGCTTTGTGAAGGAAGAGGCGGGTGGTGACGAAGGGACGCTTTCTGGGCGCGGGTTTCCCAAACGTTGCTGGGAGGAAGCGGAATCAGGCAGGGGGGTGGGTAAGTGGGTGCTGCTGCGTTGGGCTGGAGGGAGCGTGCCCAGGGGTCAGGCTGATGACACTCACACCTTTGTTACCCCAGTCAGGGGAATATTTTGTTCTAGATTTATACTTATTCTCCCCAAGGTCAGAATCTGGCTTCATTGCTGGGGTAACACACTGCTTGCTTAAGACCTGGTGCTGAACAGTTCACCCTTAAAAGGAGCTCCGTGTCAAAAGTACAGGCCTTGGGAGAGAGGGAAAAGGGGCAGGAGCAGGAGATGTTTCACTCAGAGAAGTTAGCCTCCTCCCTAGTTTATAACCAACGTTAAAGCAAACAGAAGTTCCGCCTGCTCCTCTCCTTTGCTACTCCCTGCTGTCCTCCTGAGGTCTGGATGGATGTTGGAACAGTAGGATGGATGGTTTGCTTTCTGAGTGATGGGCTGATAGATGAACATCTCAAGGCAGGATTGTAACAGGAGCTCTAGAGAGAGGGAGAGAGAAACATCACTGTACAAAGCAGACAAACAGGAGGGTTGAAAAATGAGCCAGGCACCGTAGTACAACATCAGACCTTCAGGCAAGTGCTGCTTCTGTGTAGTCATTTTCATTATGTCTCGCTTTGTTTTCAAACATGTTTATGACTTAAAGGGGAGGAAAAAACCCCAGAACAACAATCCCAAAGTCTGTGTTTACTTTGGCATTGTAGCCTTGCCAACAATAATTTTTGCTTTGATATTTTAAAGGGGCGCATGAATACTCCCAATGTTTTCTGAGGGCAGAACAGGCTGCTTGCTGAAGCCAGTGTCTGAGCTGTGCCCCAAAATCTCATGTGCCATGAACGTCAGACCCAAGGTGAGGAAAACTGCCTAAACGGGTGACAAACAGGAGCACAGGCTGTTTGGGAAAACCACTGACACCTCTAGCTGCCTAGGAGCTCACTGGCAGATCAGTCCCCACTCATGGCAGCGTTTTGCACCAACCTAGCATCCCTACATCCATTCAAGTTGCAGGTAGCCCTGTGGCCAGTGGCCATCCTCGTGCTGGCTGTTGCAAGGGTGGTAATGTCGGCACCATATGAAGTCGTTGTTGAGCGAGCCTTCAGAAGGCTGGAACTTACTCAGCACTCATTTTGCACCAGTTCTCCTTAGTAGTTTTCTCAGGGTGTTCTCCTAACCACTGTCCATCCCAGGTGAGATACTTGTCTGTGTGCTGCTTTCCTGCCATTCTCAGTGCTATTGGTAGCAATCCTCTGCCCATCGTTTGTAGCCCATCCCATTTCACTTCAAATTAGCTTCATATGATTGCAGATTTTCTAACATTTGCAGATTAGTTAACAGCACGTTAACTATTTCCTTCTCATAACTTAATGCTTCTCATCAACAAAATTGGCTGCAGAGCAGTGAAGTGTCATATACGTGGGTTTCCGTGCTTCTAAGCATGAAACAGTCTCTTGCATTCAGACTCCATTTTTCCAGAAGATAATCAAATGTGCTTTCCAAAAACGAGCATCCTGGTTCTGTGTTCCTCCTCTGTGCAATGAGGACTTTACGAGGCGGAAACAAAGGGTTATTCCTTTCCAGATTCTGAGATAGATGAATGCTGAGGTGGTGACAGTGTTATTGGCATTTCTCTCCAGCCCCTGCCCAGTGTCATGTCTGTCCCAGAGTCTCCCTGCTGTACCTGAATCATGGAATCACAGGCTGGTTTGGGTTGGAAGGGATCTCACAGCCCATCTAGTCCCACCCCCTGCCATGGGCAGGGACACCCTCCACTAGACCAGGTCCTGCAAAGCCCCATCCAACCTGGCCTTGAACACTGCCAGGGAGGGGGCAGCCACAGCTTCTCTGGGCAGCCTGTGCCAGGGTCCCACCACTCACAGGGAAGAATTTCTTCCTAATACCTAATCTAAGTCTGCCCAACCCATTACCCTCTATTCTGTCACTACTAATCCTTGCAAACAGTTCCTCGCCAGCTTCCCTCCTCTACCAGAGCACGTGGCGCTGTGAGCACATTGCCAAGGCTGTAGCTGTGATAAATTGGGCACAATAATGTTATGCTGATTTATACTACCTAGAGAACTGCTCTGGAGTGCTGGCATCTTCCCATTGTGTATTTTCTTTCCTTTTAATAACTTTGCCATCGGTGCTTTGCAGCCCCCTTCCATTTTACACACACACACACACACACAGACACAGACACAGACACACAGACACACACACATAGACACACACACCCTGCCCCTTGGGCTGTTTGTTTCCCTTGCTTCACACACGTGCCCTCTCACTCAGCCTCCAGCCTTCCCGTTTCCAGAAAACCTGGTGGATTTTTTCTCGTGTCACAGAATCGTAGGGGTTGGAAGGGACCTCCAGAGGTCATGAGGTCCAACCCCCTGCCAAAGCAGGTTCCTTAGGACAGGGCACACAAGTAGTCGTCCAGATGGGTCTTTAATCTCCAGAGAAGGAGACTCCACACCCCCCTGGGCAGCCTGAAGGAATGCTTGCCTTGTGTTGCTTCGAGCTTAACCCTGTACTGAATGCAGGCTCCCTGTGTGCAGGGGCTGGGACTGCTCCTCTCACATGCACGGGGAGGCCGTGCTGGGGCTGGGTTGCTGTACTTCTGAACTGCTTCACTCCTCAGGCAAGCTTATGGAGCTCCTTGCCACAAGGTGTGTTGCACAAGAGGCTCGTGCCTTCCACCGCTGCATCACCCAGGTTTGCTCCCAGAGCACATCCATCAAGCTCTGTGATACCGCCTGGCCCCACTGTCCTGGAAGAAGAGAAATAGCTGGAATTAAATCCAAGCCCCTCTGGGGGCAGTGCGGGATGCTAATAGCAAGCTGGTCTTAAACTAGCTGCCGCCGGGCTTGGAGATGGATCGCCTAGGAGGATTTCCTCTGGCTGCAGTTTCGTATCTCATTTTAATTAGCCAAAGTGCAAGAAGCAGACAGCTGCTGCGGGGGGGAAGGGGAGGGGGGGGCTCCTCACCAACGCTGACAAGGATGGAGAAGGCCTAGTGAAGCATTCACCAGCTTGTGCAGGTGAGGTGTTGGAGCAGGAACTGCAGGTTGTATGGTAACACGGTTACCCACGGGAAGGGACTTCTCAAGTGTGGTCGTGATAATAGAGCCAGAGCGATTCATGCTGCTGCTGTTTTCTGTCATCACTGTCCCAACTCACCCTCAAAAACTGTATCAAGGACAGAAACATTTCTGAAGAGGCTTGGCTCCAATATGGCTTGGGTGCATTCCTCAAGAAGGACGTGCTGCCACTGGGGCTGTGGAGAGTTGAGACTGGTCTGAAGGGGCCCGCTCCTTGCTCAGCATGGAGGGAGACCAGTTGCCCTGGAGGCGTAGCCCGGAAGAGCTGGGAGCGAGTTAGAGTAGCATTGAGGGCTGAAAAGCACTAAGCCAGATGCTGTCTAGAGAAACTGGGACTAAGGTGTGATGGAGGGACTTGTTCCAAGCAGCCTGGCAGGTGGCGCTTGGCATCATCACCTCTGGAAGCTCACATCAGAAAATTTCTAGAGGACCTGCTTGCCAGCTTCCCAGGAACCTTAGCACACTCCAAAATAATAATAAAATCCTACTTTTTTGTTCTGTTTTATATATATCTTTTCATAGGCATTTTGGGACAGCCAGTGTCCTGCCAAAAGACTGTCTTCTACAAGTTGGAGAGTGGCTTAGAGGTGGGCGTCCTGAGCTTGCTCTCTCACCTGGGTGCAGCATGAAGGCATCACTGAGCTATTGGCCAAGGGAGAAGCAGTGAGGATGCTGGTCCTGTGCAAGCAATGCTCTCATACGGGTGTGACCAGGCTCCTCTTGATCTCCCTCTGTGCAGCCAGTGGGGCACCTTGGTGGGACTCTGGGGCAGGGGAAGCAGGTAGTGGCCACCTGCTGATCCTCCTCTCACCAACCAGAAATGCCCCACCACTTCCTCCTTGACAAGCATGCAGAATCCTAAAGCTCATCCAGAAAAACCCATGCCCACCATAAATTGTTACTGGAGAGCTTTTGCTTAGCAAAATAATTGCACTTTTTTTACTGCCCCTATGGATTTCTCCAGCTTTTGGCTTGTTTCTTCTCACACACTGCCCGGGGGTGGTAGGGGCAGGCAGTGATGTGCTAGCTGTGATCCAGACTGGTCACCCAGGTATGGGGTTTATACCTCCAGAACATGACTGGAGATATTAAATCAAAATACTTGGGTTTGCATAGTTCAAATTGAGATTATTATTTTTCTGTCTCCTTCCTCTCCACTCCCCAGGTTCTTTTGGGCAGATCCTTTTCCTGAGGAAATATTAATTCTTGAGGGCAACAATTTGGGACTTTCAAGAGCTACTGGGGAGGAAAGTAAAAAGGAAAACCAAACCCTTCAAAAGACAGGTCAGAAAATATGTTTGCAGGAGAAATCTGACTAGTTAAATGAGAAATAATGTAAAGTGCCTTTTTGTGTTCATCATCTCGGTCTGTAACAACTAAATGTGCTACTCAAGGTAAACACATGACAGGAATATTTTTCAAAGCTGCCTACTGAATTTTTTTTTCCCTTCCATTTCAGGTCACCTTTTTGCCCCCATATCCAAGGCTCTGTGCACCCACCACTCCAATATGTATGGATGGCTTGTCACAGGCTGGTTTGGGTTGGAAGGGACCTCAAAGCTCATCTAGTTCCAACCCCCTGCCATGGACAGGGACACCCTCCACTAGACCAGGCTGCCCAAAGCCCCATCCAACCTCGTCTTGAACACTGCCAGGGAGAGGACAATCACAACTTGCTTGTCCCAAGGCACCAGCACCTCACTGGACCCCAAATTAAATTCAGACACTTTGGAAATTACTTATTTGAAGACCCTGTAGGTGGGTGGGCTTGGAGGCAGAGACACATTCACTGCTGGTGGGCTGGTAAGGGCTGGGACCCAAGTCTTTAACCTCTTTAGGGCAGGAGTTGGTCCATCTGCATGGCAAGGTGGTTGCTCTCTGGGATGCCTGGGTGAGAGGGACGCTATAAGCACAACATGATTTAATTTATCTTAAACAAAGAGGTGACTGCACCATCTTTATTGCTGTATCTCATCTGCTGAGCTGCATAAATAGCAGACTTATTTCTACAATATTTTTGCTTCTGGTGTCTGTGCAGTATAAAGCAGGGTGGGTTTCATGGATAAAAGAGCATTAAATTTTTCCCTGCTGGACTTGGGGTAGGCACGCTATTGGAATGACTTTCAATGTGATGACTGACAGTCCATCTGTGCTGTGGGTGGTATGAGAAGCATCACCATCTGCATGTGTGTGAGGCACATCACCGTCCTTATGTAAGAGCAGTCACCTCCCCCAGCATGTGTGTTGTGTCCCCCCCCAACCAAGGGGGCTTGAGCCAAACCCTCCGCTAGCACCGGGCTGGCTGCGACGCAGCGAGCCAGTGTGAATTTACACTGACTGAAGGCCTGGCCCTCCTTGTCACCTTCTCAAATTGTCCCTTCAGAACATGCTGATTACTAAATTAATTGTTGGCACATTGAACAGATAAACTGAACGGCCTCCTGTTTGCTTGAAATAACTTGGCAGCGATCATCACCTTTAAATGCTGCTGAGGCCTGCTGGGTGGAAACGTGTTGCCTTTAAAATTTAATGGAGTTTTCCTTTCCCTTTGTTCGGTGTTGATTCAAATGGCTCACACCAACAGCCTGATTTACCTTCTGGGTGAGCCACATCCCCATATGCATAATGGAGCATTGGCAGGGGTACCTGCCCTGTTTAGTGTGGTGGTTCAGCCCCAGACCGTGGCTGAGCACCACACGCCGCTTGCTCACGCCTGGGGGAGAAACAGACAGAGCCTCCATGGGTTGGGATAAGGACAGTTTACTGACAAAAATCACTGTGAACAAAGAACAATAATGGCCAGTTACACACCCAGTGCTAACACAGGGTACCTTATTGACCTGATGATCACAGAATGCTGCTCAACAGCAAGGACTGACCAACCACTCACCGACCCACCATCCCAGCCACACTCAGACTGTCACAGAGGCAACGAGCCCCTGCCCTTCCCAACCAACTGCTTTTATGGGGAAGTGTCATCAGATGGTGTGGAAAACAGCCGAAGCTAACTCAGCTCACCTGTGCTCACTGCTTGGGGAGATTAACTCTGGCCTGGCCAGAACCAGGACATTTAGTACCTTGCTTCTCTGTCCTAGAGGCTCCGTGTTCTTTTCTTTCTCACTTTGATGCTAATCTGCTTGTAGCAGTTGCCTCCTCCAGCTCCACCAGTCTGGGGGTAAGGTGGATCGAGGTGGGACAGTTTGTAGGCACATCGTCACCAGCAGCAGCGTGAGTGGATTTCCCCCAGTGTTTTCCCATGGATATTCCTATTGGTGCAACATTTCCATGGTGAGTCAGTTCCTTCTGCTTCTTCAATCCACCTGGAAAAAACCTGTGGGATCCTTGCTGCCATCCATCTCATCCATTGAGATCACAGCTGCTGTGCAGACTCCAATGAATCTCTTGCCTTGGGGTGTTTTCATCAATACTGAAAAGAAATGAGCCAAATATTGGCCTCTCCCCACTCTTCAGCCAGGTCTGCCTGTATTCAGGGACCATTTATGCCAGGAGTGTCCCCAGGGACTCCTTGGAGGGTGGCAATGCCTTCCAAGCAGATACAAGTTGCAGGCTTGGGTGGGCACAGAGCTGCATTCTCCTTGTTTGAGAAAAGCTTTAGTACTTGATTTTGTCACTCAGCCACGCATCTTCTCCCCGCTCCCTCACTCCCCAACCCCCCCACACCCCACCAAACACCAATTTATGGCTCAGGTGAAAGACCTTCTGCAAAGACTCAGCAAGGACCACTCTAGCCAGCAGGTCACAGTGACTGTAGCAGTGATGGAGACGCGGGTGGTGGGGATACACCACCAGACTGATGATGGACACAGCTGCCCGTGTAGTTTTTTCCCCAAGGCAAGCATGGCTGGTCTCCTCCTGATCCTGCCAAGCTTACCCCGATCCCATAAAAGCCAGGAGCAGAGCATATCAGTGGCCAGTTTGATGCCTCCTCACCAGCAGCTCAGATGGGGATGCCTAGGGAAGGGTAGCACACGAGCAAGCCACCCGATTCTAGGCAAGGATTTTCAGCTCTGCTTTCTCAGTCGCCTTTCAAAACGTTTCAGGGGTGGGGAGAAATAAATCCAAAACCCAACCAAGGCCAAGCAAGCCAGAGCAGTGGTGCCCCTTAGTTTCTGCAGCTCTGGGCCAGAGAAATCATTTAACTAGAAACTCTCTCTATACAAAACCCTCTCTGCCGTACGAGATGGTTATCTCACAGGAGCTGCATATGCCTTCCCTGTTCTCCATCTTTAGTTTCTTTCCTCCCATCCTGAGGGACTGTATGTTAAATGGCACGGGGCGCCCACCAAAGGGTTTTATTCCTGTGGGCTGTAAAAATAATCGTGTGGAGCCAATGCTGTGTTTTGCCCCCCACATTACTGAAATGCAGACAAAGGTTGTCCCACCCCATGCCACATCTGGAGCTGAGGACTGCTGGGTGACGTCGCTGCTGGGCACCACAAGACCTGATGTTTACCTACCAGGATTTAAGTGCAGCATTTTGATCCACCTGACGGCAGAAGGGAAGAAGCCTCCAAAGCCCCACTCTTCCCATGTGAACTGAGAAAGCAGCCTCATTCTTCTTGCCTTCTGGGGCTGGCAAGTCCACATCTGTGTGTGGATTTAAGGATTGCTTGGGCTTGCTGGGGTTTTATTGGGGTTGAAAGGCAGAGCTCATGGGTGTTTTATTAGCTCTTCCTTTAACCTCTAAGAGAATATCTACTGTTTATTAGTTTAAGGGAAGTACAAAGGATATATCGAGTTCTTATTTAATAAGCCAGTGCTCTGACACAGCAGCAGATTGATCCCAGTGCAGGGTCTTCTCTGGAGCAAGACAGGATCGTGAAGCCATGGGAACATATTCGGGCTAAACCTGTGCAAACCTCTGTCTCCCTGTGCAAAGGTGAGGGGTGGGAGCAATGTGCTGGCAGGGGCGAGGGGCAGAGGGGCTGCGGCCACGCGCTGCAGAGTGACCAGCAATGGGGTGAAATACAGTCACATGGAGCATCCAATCATTTTGACTAACAGCTGCCTATGTAAAAAAACCAAGCCCCAAACCTGCATCTAGGTCTCCTCACAGCTGATTCACAAGCAGAAACAAACTGTTTGCTGGGAGCAGCTCACTTTTTTCTTCTTACTGTTCTTTATTGGTTTTGTGTGGATGTGGATGATCTTTGGAGGCCCCTTCCAGCCCCTGCCACTCTGTGATTCTGTGTGTTGCTACATTAAAAGAAACACAAAAACTTAAGTTACCCGCACGTGCCCAGCACAGGCACCTCTATAAAATCTAAGGAAAATGAGCTGTGAAGATCCAGAGTGCTTTTTAAAAGAGGAATGCTCTACAGAGGGGAAAAATTCCACATTAAAGAGACATCCGGCAGATACTTCTTCTCTCAGGCTGGTTATGTTTTAAAATTTATTTCTTATGGGAGGGTTGAAGCTGGAAACAAACTATTAATCCAAAACAGAGGGAGAGTGTTCAGCTGAGAGCCATTTTCCTACCAGCCAAACCTCCCCCGATGCACAGAAAAGCTGTTTCCCGACTTGTGCCGTTGGTTGTAGCTGTACTCTGTGTCTCAAGGGACAGGGGATTTGTTTTTTTATTATTTCTCAGCGAGGTTTAATCTTTAAATTCTCTTCCTTTGCAGAGGGAGAAACAAGGGAGAACTGACAGTGCTTGTAGAGAAGGGCTGTGAGTCTCCAGCTCCAGGGTCTTCTGCCAGCCCATAAGGACTTTGGTGGGAGCCTGGGGGCCAGGAGAGCTCAGTGACAGACACGAGGCCAGGCAGGGACAGTTGTCCCCATGCCAAGAGAAGCATGAAGCTGCCCTGCCAGATAACCTACGGTGTGGTGGGACCCCTGTACCACTGAGCTCCGGGACCTTGCATCGCGCGGCTCATCGCGGCAGCACCCATTGCACAGTGCCACTGGGTGGGCACAGCATCCCCCTGCACCTGCTGAGCTGCACCAGTGGTGATGAGCACAGCCTCCCCCCAAGAAGCTGCCCCAGCGGTGAGTGGCGGCATGTTACACTGGTCCTAACACCAGCGCCCCTGAGAAACACCCGGAGGTGGCTCTCTGATGACCCCCAATATCCTCTGGACACCACACAGTCTCACCTGGAAATAAGGGTGACACCTTGGTCTTGGCATCCTTCTAACTGTGGATGGACTGAGCATCTGGGCCAGGGATAAGGGTTTTTGGGGAAGAGTGAGGGTAAGGAAGGCTAATAAGGCTTGAATGGAAACGTTTATTAATTTAATTTCTGTGATCCACCTGGCAAAGCTGTGGCAGACTCATTAGAAACCAACTCAATAATCAGTTTAATCCAGTCTCCTTTGGTCCTCTGAAAAGGGGGTGTCCTGCCTCCCACCCCGCCCCAGTTCTGTCTCCTCCCTCTCTCCTTTCCCATCCCATGTGGGCACTGCACCTCTCACTCCCCCCTTTTCCTTAACCAGGAGCACCGAATCCCCTCACAGAAAAAGACCTGAGCTACATCCTCCAAACAGGGTTAGAGATGGGGCCTTAACTCTGGGCTGACAAACTGCTGAGCTCCATCCCCACAGCAGCCATCAGCCACGTCGCCGTGGGGCTGCAGCTGCAGAAACAGAGCATGGGGTGATGGTGGGAAGCCTGAGCTGCTAATTCCTGCCCACCTGCAGCTCTCACCTTCTTCAGGTTGCTGCTGGCTCTAGTTATGGGTGTTTTGAGGTTGGGGTTGGTTTTTTTTAGAATGAACCTACTGCAAAACTGCTGGGAGCTAACGGTAATCCTTTTTGACAGCTATCGGGGAGAGTGTCCAGGGATGAGATGAAGGAGGGTTTTTTTTCCTCATAGCAGCTCCACAACCACTAGCTATATAACAGAGGGGTTTTTTTTGTTGTTGGAGACGGTGGTTTTTGTTTGGTTGGGTTTTTTTAACATATAGGTTAGGTTAATTATTTTGAAAATATTTATTCATGACACATCTGCTAGTAAAGGTGCCTCATAAGGGTGTTGGTGGAATAAATGATGGAATCCTTATGGAAAAAGAAGGGGAATATTTTCCTTTCCTGTCTGATACTCGAGTGCGGATGAAAATGAAATGCATCGCAGTGCTGCAGAGGGCTTTCACAGTCAGAGCAGTCTGGGCTGAGCTCTCCCCATTAGCCCTTATTAGCTTACTTTTACAAACTCCCTTCGATGCCCTCAGTTCCAGAAGTTGCTCACCAGACACCTGGAACCAGCCTCCTGAGCCCTGTCCAAACCTTCAGAGAGCCCCACCACAGGCACCTCTGTGGAGATGTCCTGCAGAACAACTCTTGGGGGGGGGCAAAGTTGTGTGTATGGGGCAGAGGCGGCACATTTCTTTAAGAGATTCCCCATGAGATGGCTTCCACACAACCAGTACTGATTTTAGACCCACCACCCCAGCTAGTGAAGTAGTGCCGGGCCCAACTGCTATTACTGCAGTGCTGCAAGGGTGGGGGGAGAAAGATTTAGTGCAAAATGAATGACACTCTCCCCTGCCTGTGTGAACCAAGGGTGTGGGTTTGCTCCCGCCGTGTGCTGGAGGGGGGGTAATGCGATGTACCTCTGTTCTGTAGCCTTTCCAAAGCTTAAACTCTCATGTCGTCAGATCTTGAAAATTAACGGCTTGGATCATGGCAACCACCAGACCTTTCCTGATCTTTCCTCCTCCTGTCTCCTCCATCACTTTCTTCCTTGCTGGAGTTGTGGGTTTTGATGAGCTGACCAGACTTGCCGGGGTATGGCCGCGCTAACCACCCTCTTGTGATTTCGCATTTCTTTTGCAGAAGTCGGCAGAGGCGAGCAAGCTGCGAGCCAGCTCTGGGGAGCCATCCTGCCTGACAAACCCCCACAGCGAGGACGGAGGAGGAGCGGAGCTTTGTCACAGAGCTTCGAGCAGGCTGGGCTGTACCTGCTCTGTCCCCCGCAGGTACTTCCACGGGGTTCAAACCCTGGCCATGCCGGCTGATAAATAAACATGCTTTTAGAGGCCTCACCAAGCTCCCTTTTTGCAAATGAGTCCACAGAAGCTGTGACTAAGAGAGCTGTACCTCCCCACAGGCAGGCTGCGAGCAGCCTTGTCATTTGTGCTCGGGGGATACAGCCTTTTTAATAAACTAATATGATTTAATGGTATTGTTTCCATACAGGGGAGGAGAAAACAGATTATTGAGTCCTCACTCACAAAGAGGTAGCTTTGCAGCCTCCTGATAATGCCAGCAATGATTTTTCAATCTATAATGATTAAAAAAAAGGGGGATAAGGACAATCCACCATACTTCTGAGCATCTTTGGCAGCCCTTTTTATTATTACAGGAATACACCGTTTGCCTTACAGAATTGTATAAAGGCTGTATGAAATCAGACAAACACCTGAACTCATGCCATTTCACTCCCTGGCTCTCTCTTCTGTAACCTGCTTCAGCATCCATCAGCCCTTGAAACAAAAGCATTATCCGCCAAGCAAGCCCCGTAACTGGCGTGAATCAGCCCACTGACAGCTCTGGAGGTGATGGCAACACCCACACCGGCATCTCTGCAACCTGTTGCTTTGGTTTTCACAGAGCAAAATCCAATCTCGGAGGTGCCTCTCCTTGTCTCAACTTGGAGGCGTCCCTTCATCATGGCAGGCCCTCTGCCTGTGCTGGATGCACACCTGCTGCATGCTGCGGTGGCGGGAGAGATCAGCTGGGGGGTGAAAACTGGATCTGCGCTTACCCAGTTAGCATCAGCATGACCTAAGCCCCATTTCACTGTCAGCCAGGGAATCTGAGAGGGCGAGAAATTGAGTTTCAGCCTCCTTGGTACGAAGCTGGAGCCCTGATCACTACTAACCCATCTCAGAAATGTACATTTTGCAGAGTAACTCCCGTAAACCCGGTCTGCAGCGCACGGCAGGGGACAACCCTCTCCCCAAGATGATTAAAATCTGATTTACGGGGCACAGTGGACAGATGGCATCTGGTTTTTTGGAGTCATTGGTCCTTATGGAATAAAAGAGGCGTATTTCAAGGCCGTAGCTCGACAAAGACAGAGAAATGTATTTATCGCCCACGTCCCTGCAGGTGTCTGTACTGAAATCTCCTGTACTGAAATCTCTGTCCCTACCACATTAAGGCTCAAATCCTCCAGCCCAGCAGGTACCTGCTCTCCCTTCTGACTTCCTCTGCCTCTCAGCACTCAAAAGTTTCCTACCTCCCAGCCCTGCCTATGTGCCACTGAGCTCTGAGGGCCAGCAAAGTAGTGGGAGAAAGCAATGAAAACAGACAGCGCCTGGCTGCTTTGTGGAATGTGCAAAAGGCAGCTCAGCACACAGGGGCAGGGAAGTGACAATGCTGCAGGCATTAAAAAAAAGAAAGTCTCTACCAAGAGCCATCCAAACGCCTCTGGAAGATGAGATAATTACTCTTTTTTTTCGAAGGGCATGTGTAAAAGCATCGCAGGGAGGGAGAGGCAGGGAAGGACAGAGAAGGCCTCACCCTCTGCACAGCCTGAGGCCGGGTTGGAACTGAGTCCCACAGAGCAAAGCCAAGCTGCTAGCACAGAAGTGTGCGTGTTTTGGGGGGTTCACATGTTTTCTTCTGCTGTGGGACTGTGATCAGTCTGGGAATGTCCCTGCCAAGCTGAAGCCAAGAAGGCTCCCATGCATTTCTAGAAGAGGAGGAGAAATAAAGGCAGGAGACACACTGCACAACTCTTCCATCAAATACCAGCGAGCTCTCCCCAGCCGCTGCCAAACATCCCTGGCACATGCAAAACGCTCTCTTGCAGTGTGCTATGGTGTACAAAGAGTCCTTGTGCAGGGATGGGGTGGGAGACTGGGGTTTGCCAGGCGATAGAGTGGGAGTCTCATCACTGCAGGGAACACAATGGAGGCCTTTGACTTAGTTTCTCACCTTGTGCTAAAGATAACAGCTTTGGCCAGGGAAGACTGAGTCTGAGGACACCTCAAGATCACAAATGATAAGCTCAGGCGAGTTTGCCTAATGCTTTCTTCTTATGCATCTGCTCACTCATGCTGCCTGCTCTCAGCTCGCTGTTCTTCCCCTTTCTTTCTTTTCTTTCTCCAAGTCCCTTCAAAGGAAGATTAAGCAGCAGGGCTTTCTGATGTTCTAATCCTGCCTTTGTGGAGGCAGAAAGCAGGACAAATATCGCTTCATCACTGCTATCAAAGGCTTATTTGAGTGCAGTCAAAGCCATGGCTCCCAGGTGGTGCCGGCATCTCAACACAGCCTACGGGGGACTTTGGTGATGTGGGGACTGGTGGCATTGCGTGCCCCATGCCAACCTTGCAAAACAGGACGGGCCCCAAGCATCATCTGGGGTGGGGGTTCACTCAGTGGGCAGTGTGGACGTTATGTCCCCCATGAGTTGCCTCGTGCCTTTGTAAAACCCCAGGCAAGTCCACACCATCAAGGCTGAGGAGGGACTCTGCATTTCTCCCCAGCATGGAGTGACCCCCCCCTCCATGTAGTTCCTCCACATAGGGGGGAAATAATGAATTCTCAAACTTAAGTCACCAGGGAAGGTCCTTTCTCAGGTTTCTGCAGTGAGGTGGAGACGGAGAGGGCTGCAGTGAGTTGCTTGCCTGTGCCAGCATGAGCAGTGGTGCCAGCAGAGAATAGCAGGCTTCTGTAGCTCCTCTCCCTGTGTGCTGTGGGCATATGTCTATGTGCTGAACTTTTTGAGACCACTCAGGGTTGCTAAAGGTCCTGACTTTTCTGGAGAACTTCATGTCTTATTTGAGGCAAGGAAGAAGCAGTGCAAGCTGCTGCATCTTAACCCTCCAGCTGGACTCCATCCGTTTGGTGCTCCCAACACCAATCTCCTGCCCACCCTTCCCCTACTGATGAGGATGGTAAGGATGCAGGGATGTGGGCAGAGCTGAGGAAAGCTATGGGTGTACAGACCCATCATGAGCTGGGCAGGGACCTGGCAGCAGCAGGCAGAGGTCAGCGGCCAGGTGTGACAACTCCATGAACGGGGGCACGAGCAGCGCCCTGCCCACCGGCTGGCAGTGGGGTAGGGGGCAGGGTCCCCAGTAGTGGGGTGGTCCCCAGTGTGCTAGACCTGAGAAATCTCTTTGCACCCACACCATCTCTTGGATAGGTGATGCTGAGTATAGCCCAGGGGAATAAAACCTGTTTCAGCTTAGAGAAGAAGAAGAATTGAGACTGATCCTTCAGTCAGGAGTGAAACAAAGAGCCCCCAGCTTTCTCTGACGGCAGCTGACTGCCTGGGTCCGTGCTTGGTTGGGTGAGCAAAGCCCCTGCTCCTGTGGCACATCATCCTCTGAGCAGCCCATGTCCTGCTCGCTCCTGCTTCCCAGTGCTCCTGGCCTGGAGTAACATGCTGCAGCGACTCCTGCGAATCTGGATTGTAGTTGGAAAGAGATGGTAACAGAGGGAAAAAGGTGGTGGGATAGAACGTGCAGCTGGGCGGATTAGGCTGCAAGGGAATTAGGGAATTACTGGTGCTCTGGCAGCTTGAGGTGTGCCGGTGCTGAGGTGAAACTTTTAAGATGCTTTTCGGCAAGCACAGGGAAAAGAGCCTGTCGAGCCAATGCCACCTGCTGGAGACAGCACTTGGAGAGGGAGAGTCACAGGACCAGCCAAACCTCTGGTTCTTAGCCGTCCTTGTGCCTTAAGCCCCTCTTCTCCAGCTTGAAAGCCCAACCCCATGCCTGGGGAGGGAGGAGGACACAGACCTCGGATGCCTATAAGCACAGCTCCTCTGCCATTGCTAGGAAGGTTTCCTTCTGCCCGCCCCTCCCCCTCCAGGTTCCCCATCTCCTTTCCCTCATCTGCTTTATCTGACAGCTAATTATCATTCCAGAGGTAATTGGGAGAGGAGCCATATGGGATCCATAAACTGCTAATGCTGAGCGATGGCTTTTCTTTCTCTCCGAAGGACCAGAGAAGTCCAATAGATTATTGGTGGTGGTGGTATGGTTGTCACTGCCGTAATAGCAGCCAAAATCACCAAATCAGGTGGTGGAAACCAATATTGCTGTGCAGACACAAAGCCAAGGTTACCTTCCTTGAAGATGTTCCAGTCCAAGAGGTTGTTAATTGGGAGGAAATGATATGTTCATAAGGCCTAATGAGAAAATTACAGAATAAGCCCAGACCTGAGGGAAGGGAGAGAAGGAGGAGGGAGGTGAAGCCTCAGTGCAGAGACCTCCCCCATGAAGGGACGATTTGGGGAGCAGCCACTGCCAGGGTGGTGGATCAAGGTGGGGGGGCTGGGAGGCGCTCAACGCCCCTTCACACGTGTACATGTCAGTTATCTACTAAGCCATTCCTTCGGCTCCGGCGGTACTGGTACTTATATCATAAATCCCATGATCTTCCCTTTCCCAGTCATTAATCTGCTTTGTTTCCTGACAATTTCATACCCTTTTGATAAACTGTTTGTCTAAGGGCTCGGAAGAACCAATGTCAGAAGCTGTACCTTAGGCGTGTGCCCAACTAATGAAGAAAATCCATCATGAGCAGAGTTTATCTATTGCTTTGCTGGATGTAAATAAAACGTCAGGCTAATTTACTTCCATTAATCTTAAAGACCATCACTACAACCATAGTCCTATATCGGAGTAGATTTCCCCCCACACACACACTTTTCCACATAAATATTTAAGCAAGTACTGAAAGCATAAATAAATTGCTTTCCAAAAGCCAGATTATTTTTATATCCAGTGATTTAACAATAAATTTGGATTTAGTTGCTAGCTCTTGCCGCTCAGGCAGCAGCCAGCCCATGCTGGCTCCCCGTGTCAGCATGGAGCTACTTGGGCAGTTTTTGCCCAGCATCCTGTGGGGGGGGGTCTCCGAGCAGCACTCCACAAGTGCTACACCACTGACATTGTCCCCAGCGAGCAGGTGGCTTCAGCGGGTGCTCTGCGAGGTCTGTATGGGGCTGCTGCAAAGGCTATTTGGTGCCACGGGGCCGCAGCGGGCAGCTTGAGAGGTGGTCTTTAAATTCAGCAACGAGGTATTCAGTTTGTGGAGGCTCCAGCAAGCCCAGGGAAGGAGCTTTAACTTATTTCTGCACGTGGATGTGGTGGATTTTTTGCTTGCTTACATGCTGCTGCCACCCTAAATCCAAAGCAGTTCTGCCCCAGCTCTGCAGCCAGCTCGAGCTGTGTCCTGTTTTAATCACTCCACCCCCACAGGATCCGGGCGGGTTGGACCCGATGATCTCTCGAGGTCCCTTCCAACCCCTATGATTCTGTGATTCTGTGACCCCTGGTGAAATCTGGTTTAAAACAGGATCATTCCTGAGGAAGAGCTCACATGTCAAGCGTGGCCCTGGGTGGATTCTAGAAGTACGCTACAGCACAGTCACGGCTGGAGCAAACTGGACCCGACACTACACGGTGAGGGGTGGTACAGCCAGCGCAGTCCACAGGGGTTTCCCAAACAGCTGTGACCACACTCCAGAGCCCATGTGCTTTGCTGGCTGCATAGGCAAGCCCAGGGAAAAAGTGACTAATTAGGGGAGACTAACGATCAGCCTCAGCAAGACCATGGCTCTTGCTTCTCTCCTTTAGCCGCACACGGCTCTTCGTTAAATCCAGAGTGATTTATTACTTTTCCCCCCGCATCCAGAACTGCTTGCAGATGTCCCTGTGTGCATTCAGCCAGCAAACAGTCACATGCTACAACTAAGGGAATGCAAGAAACCCCAGGAAAAATCCCCTCTGCCTGGTCCAGAGTTAAGGCTGAGCGGATGCAACCAGAGGCAGGAGATGAGACCAGAGGCAAGGCAAACACTGCTGTTCCCACAGCAGCAGCTTTGGCCACCACACAGTGCCTCTGCCTTACTCTCACTTCTTGCTGGGATGAGACCAGAGGCAAGGCAAACACTGCTGTTCCCACAGCAGCAGCTTTGGCCACCACACAGTGCCTCTGCCTTACTCTCACTTCTTGCTGGGATGAGACCAGAGGCAAGGCAAACACTGCTGTTCCCACAGCAGCAGCTTTGGCCACCGCACAGTGCCCCTACCTTACTCTCACTTCTTGCTGAGGACTTGGCTTATATGGGATGAAAACCTCTCTTTTCATGTTTTAATGAAATTTCTCATTTTAATGAGAAAAAAAAAACCCAAGCCTGTGGCTGATGCTCTGCATCCTATCTAATGCTCTCGTTGCCACTTTGCTTTTCACACCGTATTTCCTGGGTTTAATTATGCTACATTATTAGTCTCGTTTATTCATGTACAGCTGTGCCTGGGCATGGCTCTTCACAGGACCCAGGAGGACTTCTTCTGATCTCCTCTATGCCTACAGGCCAAGCTCACCTCCCCACAGCGAATCCCCATGACATGAGCTTTAGTGGGGTTTCCCCGACAGTCATCCACCCCGGGGGGGTGGCAAGTGGGGTGATAACTCATTGGGTGGAGACACTGCTGGGGGAGGGGAAAGGCTTTCCCATGGCTAATTGAAGGGCAGCACTCCAGGAAGATACTGTTGGCGCTCTGGATGCTGATGTGCTCACAGTGTTGAGTGCTGATGTTCTCTGAGAGCACTTGTGCTTGTTGATTCATGTCACCTGTGCCTCACTTCATCTTCTCTTCAGCAAGAAGAAAAAAAGGGGAAAAAGGTAATTTCTTGTCCTTGTGAGCATGGGTGTTAAAGCATCCCCTTACAGGCTCTAAAACCAACATGGTGCTGAGAAGGATGGAGCAGGAGAGGCATCAATGCCCACCTTTCCTGTGGCCATTTTCTCCACAACTAGGACAATGGGACAGCAGCACAGGCTGTGTACCCATGCCAGTCTCACCAAGACTTCCCAAGGGCACGAGCAACTTGGTGTGCCTCAAGCATGGGGAAATGGAGGGCTGTTCCCTGAGGCCCCTTTAAAATGCCTTCTCCTGGTGGCAAACCACCAGTCCACAGTGGGAGCCAGCTGGAAAGCAAGCACCGACTGCAGGCCTCAACTGGGCACCATGCCACAAAGAGCGAGGGAAGCTCTGACAGAGCCTGTCCCTGTATCTTTTTTCCTCCCGTTCATTTTACTTTTGAATTTTCCCTCAGCCCTAACACTTGAGGACTTGCCTGCCTGGGATGTTGCCGTGCCCCGTCACAGTGGATTGCTGGGCAAGAGCCTAAGGAGGTGACAGGAGCGGGATGGGTTCTGCTGAAGGTGCCAGCATCCTCCAAAAGCATTTTGCACTCATTTGCATTCTGCTGAAATAGCCTGGCATTTCTGTGAGAAGGTTTTTCTGCAAGTCTGGGAGAGTTTTGCCCAGCCGTGCCCAAGAGCACAGGCAGGAGTGCGGTTCACAGGCAGCAGAGCTTGGGGTAGGTTTGCCTTTTAATTCTCTGACAGCAAAGGAAAAGAGTGAGAAAGAGATTGAAACCTTCAAATCCCTCATCCAAAGTGCCACCTTGGCAGCAGCATGGCACATGGGGACGGCGCCGTGGGCTCCAGGAGGGCAGCTGCTGCCAGGCACTGCCTGCAGCCCGGGGTCTTGCCTGGCCCTGGCTTTAGGCAGTGCTTTGCACCCACTCCCAGGTATACATCACCTCCTCCATGGGGGAAAAGACAGAGGTCATCTTGGGCAACTTGTCCCTGCTTGATCCACTTAGTAAGATCCCCTTGGCTTTCCCCCACACCACTCCAGCCTCTCTTCCTGTAGTGTGCTGGAAACAGTGAAAGCACCATCAAAAGAGCCCAGTGCCAGCCATGGAAAGACTGCCAGTGAGTTCCCCCAGCCTTCAGCATTGCCTCTCACCACTTCTTTAACCCTGCCCACAGTCCCCATAAGCTGCTCAACTGTCTGCGCCTCCAGTTTTCAAAGTTGCTGGGGTGGAGGGGGTGAAGGCACCCAAAAAATCTCATGGATGTGCCCCTCCTTTCAAAATCCATGCTGAGACCATTGCTTGATAAATGTTGCCTTCCTCAAGCAATGGTGGGTTGTTTCAGGAGCTGTGTCCTCTGCCTCTTTCCCACTCCCTGAGATCCCATCAGCTTTTCCAGGGCAGCCTACAGAGCCGGGGGTGGGGGGGAACACCCTTTGAGGAGGCAAACACCCACACGCAGTCTCACATCGCCCATGCTGAGGGTGTGAGGTACACCCATCACTGTCAGGATTTGGATGGCGGGTGCACCATGCAGGCTGGAGGTCAGTTCATTGCAGCGGGTCCCCAAACAGCGTCAGGTTGTGTTCCTGGATGTGTCGCAGCAGGATACGTGCCCGCTTCTCGATGGCCCAGAGCAGGGGTCTCAGGCCTTCGGCACCTCCCTGGTTCTCCCACAGCTCCGGGTCCATGCGCAGCGACTCCAGCAGCAGGCTCTGCAACCGGCCCGACTGCAGCGTGGCCACCGCCGCCGCCGGGAAGCTGCAGAGGAGGAGCAGAAGAGAGAGGGAGGGAAAGGGTTACCCAGGGGAGGCCAAGGAGGGAGGAGGGCGGCAGCAGCTGGAGCACCCAAGCAAAGGCCACCCTGGTGCTTTGAGAAGAAATGCGTGTCCACCCAGAGGAGCAACGGGGTGAGGAGCATCCTGCTTAAAATTCTGCCCACGGCAAGCACCGTTCGTTGGAAATGGATCCAAGTGAGCTACAAATCAAGGGGCTGACAGCGTGCCAGACTGCCTGACAGGCAACAATAGAAGAAATGCTGAAATACCTGATTATTCTTTTTTTTTTTGTGCAGCTGCCAATTAGAGAGGGGAAAATAGGCTTTGGAGACTACCATCGGGCACTCAGAGCAGGACCTAGAGGCAGTTTCAGAGCAGGGACATGTGTGATGGGTTTGTGAGCCTGCCCTGTCCTGGGTAGGAGGTGGCCCCTCTTCACAGGGGTGCCCGATCGGGGAGGCCAGGAGTGGCACCAAGGTGTGCACATAGGGCTGCGGCCCATCCCACAGCTGGAGCTCAGCCATCGCCCAGGACGTGCCCCAGGAGGGTGCACATTTCCCCCCCTACCTGTCTATGCCTTGCAGGAGCCTGAAGTTGAGCTTCTCCTCAGGGTGCTGTGGCCTGCCTGCGTTGTCGATGAACACCAGGCGTGACGGTGCACTCTTCCGAACCTGCCAGAGGAATGGGAAGGAGAAGTTCACTTACTGCAGGGAGTCACCAGTTTGGGAATTTAGGCTGTTTTTTTAATGCACTGAATAATCCTGAGCGCATCTGGGGACCCAGCAGCCACCAAAGCCCAAGTCTCTCTGTGCCCAGGTACACCTGCCACCAGGGACACCGCAATGCCATGGGACCTACGTCTCTCTGGCTGCAACATCACCTGCAAGGGACTCCAAGGAACTTTCATCTTATCCCCAGAGCAAGCCCCTGGGCACGGGAGGACATACCAGGATGTGGACCAGGACCAGCTCTGCTGGGTTTCGGCACTTCTCATGGAGCATCTCCTCCACACAGGGCTCAGATGGGTCTGGCTGAAACCCACAGCAGTAGCGGTCCAGGCGGTCATGAACCTGTGGGAGACATGTGAGAACCTTACAGAGACAGGCACACAAGGCAGAGAGGTCCAGTTGTGAACTTTTCTTGCTCAGAGAAAAATAAAAAGGTTTTAAGGACCCTCAGTAGGCAGAAAACGGAAAAGCTCTGTACAGCACTGAGTGAGAGAGAGGCAGGTAATCACTCAGAAGCTGAGGTGACTTGCAAAAGCCCTTTGGCTTGGAGAAGCCACCAACAAGAGGTGATGGTGACAGGCTTTCCTGATGGAGTTCAGACACCTTCTGTCCCAGGTATTTCCATGCTCTATTTGCAGAGAGTGACTGGGTCATGCCTCCAGCTGAAACTAAGGGAAGACATTTACAGTGGTGAATGTAAAACCAGAAAAAAACCCAAAAGCACCCAAGGAAACACCAGGTTTTGAAATCTCAAAAAGGTTTTTTATTTCTTTTTTCTCAGGATGAGCCCTGGTGCCCTGCATGATTTGGCTCCCAGCTCACGTACCCCCTTCCATCCACCCCCGCAGCAACCTGAGCCGCTCTCAATGGAAAGAAGACAAATGGAAAAGGATCTGCAAGGGAAAACGTGATCTCTTCATTACACAGAGCATGCCTGACATTTCAGTTGGGCCACGGTGACTTGTTTTAAGTCCATTTGTGTTTATTTGCAGGCGCTGCTAAGGCTCCTCATCAAGGCTGTCAAGTTCCCCCCCTTCCCACCCCAAATCCCTACAGAAATCCCAGTGCTGCTCAGCAGCTTCCAGTGATTCACCTGCACCCTTGGAAGGAGGAGAGAGTATTAAAAGAAATAAATCTCTGTCAGCTTCAGTCACCCTGCTTCGGTGTTCGTGAAGCTTCCTTGGCTTTGTCAGAAGAAGACAGTGCATCCTCAGCAGTGGTCTGTGGGGCAGACAGGACCTGACTGGCTGCTGACATCCTTTCCTGCAGTTGTGTGGGGCGGCTGCCTCACCACCCCAGGTCTGCATGCCTGCTTAGAACATTACAGAAGAGACATCCCATAAATATATATATATATGTATATAAATATCTCCCATATATTAACAGATATAAAATAAGTATATGCTCAGGGCCACTGATGCCAACCAGGCACCAGGGCTCAGGGTGCAGGGTGGCGCCTGATGCTGCTGGGAGGTGGTCGGAGGCAAGTCTCAGCTTTCCAGCTGGAGCTCAGGTGAGCCTGGGGTAATCTACAGGTGATGACCAGATGGAAGCCAGGTCACCCACAACAGCTGCCTATTCCTCTCACCGGGGTAATTAGGAAAACTTAACCAATTACAGTCTGAACCCAAAAACTAGTCAAGCACTGGACATGATGTTGCAGGAAGCATGAAGTTTGGTTTCTGCAGCCATTATATTCATAACCCCCTGAGAAGCAAGATGAGTCCCACACCGGAGTCCCTTAACAAATCCCTCTGTTTCCTGAGGCTTAATGAAGCACT
Organism: Zapornia atra; assembly: GCA_013400835.1. NCBI lineage: Eukaryota > Metazoa > Chordata > Aves > Gruiformes > Rallidae > Zapornia > Zapornia atra. Next base: position 331,552 of record VZTU01003676.1, on the reverse strand, counting down.
TGGGTCAGCATTTCTCCATCAGGACACCCTCCCAGTTAAAGTGCTAGATCATCTTTTGACACGAGACACATTGAAATGAAAGGAAACATCACATTTTCTCCAAGCATGACTTCCAATCTACCTACTGGAAAGCTCAGTGCACCAGTTTCTCTCACCTGCTCTGATGCTTTCCAGGCCTCACAGAAGGTGAAGACAACCTGAGGTGATTTACAGAGGCACTAAATATGCTCAGGCCCCCAGTCACCCACTCATGAGTGACTGCGAAGCCAAGGTGGACAGGTGCTGGGTCCACAGAGATGTGGGGTGGAGGCTGAACCTGGTGTCCAGGTGGAGCCACAGAAGGTGCCAAGAGTACTGCTGGCATGTGTGATTTCTCCACACCAGAGCCTTAACAGCTCTAACGAACAGGACACTAGGTCTTACTGCTGGAACACAAGGACATGAGCTGCACCTTCTGTCCTGCAAGCTGAAACCCATGACAAGTTCCACATCAGCCCCTCTTTGCTCCCACATGTAGCTTGTCTGCCCCCAGAGCATCTCCTTGGATCTGATGGGACTTTCTAATCATGTCTCAGCCTGCGACAGCTTTCTCCAAGGAAAACTGCCTTGCTCTCCTCCCCTGGATGGGAAGAGGGTGCAACAGGGCAGGGACGTGTCTGCAGGGCTTTGAAGCTGATGCATTTTTGGCTCTCTTGGGCAGGACGAAGCCATCAGTGGCTGCTCCCTTTCTTCCAGACTCAATATGTACCTGGTAAAGCTTCACACCAAGAGGGGCAATCCCGTATGGCAAACACCAAGAAATATCAGTACAGAAGCTGCCCAATTCTAAGGCCAATGGAAGGAAACCTCCAAGATGCTGATCCCAATGTACAGTAGGGCTCAAAGCTCACAGCTTCTCACTCCACAGCAAGGGCTGTAGGAGGCAAAAGCCATTTCTGAAGGATGCTATTTCACTTCTGCAATATCCTGCTGACTTGGTGCCTCTCCACCTTTACGTGGCTTTTCTGCATGGGAGGATCTCATTGGAGTCATTGAGGAAAACCTGTGGATTGCCCCTGAATTTATCCTTGTGCTGCTTTGGCCCTCTAAGGGAAAGTCTCCAAACTAGATATTTTCTCCTGGAGACTCAGCCTTTCCATTGCACTCAATGGTATTTTGGCCTGTGGAAGGGAAGGGGGGTGTTGGTTAATCTTCTCATTTCTCTGGCTGTTTCAGCTAAAGTATTTCCAAGCGCAGCCAGGTCTGCTCCACCCCTGCCAGCCATAGTCTGAGGTTATAAAGATTAATGGCCAGGCTTTGCCAAAAAAGAAAAGAGAATAGTGAAAACACATATTTTAATAGTCCTTTTTTCCTTTCTTTCTTTCCTCATTTCTTTTTTTATTTTAATACTTGCCCTTTCAGGCAGTTTCTCCTCATCTGAAAACCAAAGCTCCAGCCCCAAGGTGCCTACACAGGCTTTTTTTTCCATAGAAATCACTTTTGCCTCCTTACAGCTGCCCTCTAAGAAGTGATAGCTCTCTGGAACGCTGTCATAATCCCTTGGAACAGCAGGGTATGATTTTCCAGGCAGAAGATTAAGCACTATTAATCCCAAGGAAGAAGAGGGGGAGGAGGAAAGCAGTGCTGTACGAAGGGGCAGGGTTCCTGGTTTCCAGCACCAGCAGCGTATCCCTGGAGCTGGATCTGACAGGGCTGATGCAGAACACACTACTTGTCCCTAGGGCTGCTGCATCCAAAGCCTCTGCTGGCATCTGCATGAAGCAGAGCCAATGAAGCCATGATGGGAGAAAGCTTGGCCATGTGAGACCGAAATCTGCCTGTGTTTCCCCTCCAAGTCTTGAGGACGGACCATGCTTCGACCACACCGCTTCTGCACAAAGCTAAGAAGTGAAAATACATCCCAAGAAACCACAGCCCCACAGAGGAGAACACCATGGTCAGACAAGACAGGCACAGGCACGGGGGAAACTGGGTGGCACAGCTGGTCTCCATCATCCCAGCCCTACCTGGAGAAGAAAATCGAAGAGGGCCAGGCGGCTCCATTCGCCACGTGGTATGCTGGAGCAGGGAGCATCCCTGGCTGCCAGCGTTGGTCCATGGGGCTGCAGCATCTCCTGATACTGCAGCCACCCCAGTGCACAGGAGTTCTGGTCGTTGTTGGCATCCTCCAGGTGCTGGAGGTCAGGTGCCCACCAGATGATGGGTCGCAGGGAGCCGTCAGTGTAGCTGTAGGGCAGGAGGTGGCTGGTGAAGCGTCGGGCCACAGCTGGCAGGCTGCGGTTCAGCCCCAGCACCCTGTCCAGGTGGAAGGCTAGCACCTCATAGAGGTCCCCAGGGCGCTTGATGAGCCCACAGCGCCCATCCTGGCAGTCCTCCTCTGGGCTGGCTGGCAAGGTGTCCTCCTCAGCACCCCTCACAGCACGCAGCCTCACTCGCAGTACTTGCCCATGGGCTGGGATGCGGGTTTTGGAGACCACCCGCCCGCTGGCCAGCAACCACATCTTCTGCAGGTCGTCATTAGAGAGCCATGGGGGAGTGTGCCCCCCCATCCCCTGCTGCCACCTCCTGCCCCAGCCAGGGGGCTGGTCCTGATCCGGTTGAGCCGGGGGTATGGGGAGCCTTTCACTGTGGGCTTGTCCCTCAGGCAGGGGAGCCTCCACCACTCCCCAGAGACCTGTGGGGGCAGATGCTGGCAGTGAGTGGGGGGAGTGGTCTGGCGGTGGGGGCAGGTGGGCAAGGGCCAGCAAGGCCAGGGCCAGCAGCACCCCAAGGGCTGCCGGGGTGGGGAGCTTCAGCCCCATCCTTCGCCATGGTCGCTGGGCCTGCAAGGGAGAGAAAGTGAGAGCATTACCAAGGGTCCCCACTCAGGGCTATGGCCAAGGATCTTCCAGACCTGTGTGCCCCCCCGCCCCAGGCAGAGCTCTCAATAAATTTAATGGTGTTTGCTTGGAGGAGCAGCCCCTCTGCTTGTGTGATTCTCTGGAAAAGTTGTTCCTCAAGTGCTCGCTGCTTCCATGGCACTGTAGCAGGAGAGGTACAGCTAGCCAGAAATTAGCCACAGTCCTGTCAGAAGCTGCTCAGAGCAAGGGCTGAGCCGCTGCAGCCATTGCCATACCTGCAGTGCTGATGTACAGGGTCACCTTTTGGGTGATGAATTATTCACGGTCAGTTATTTTACTTTAAAGACTCAAGAAATTAAAAAAACCCAAACAAATAGACCTTGCCAGAAGAAATTCCTGGCTGGATGCGAGTGCTTTCCAGTTCCTAAGAGGTTTTTATTTTTCAGACCCTATACTGGGCATCTGCCATGGTTCCTGTCCCACCTGCACACTGAAACCATAACCTGGATCCCTGAGCCCTTGTTTGAAGGACATCTCAATGTGTACCGAGATGTGACCTCCAGAGCTCTGCTCAGTGCTCTGGCCAGCAAAGCTCAGGCAGCTCCAGGTGCCAGTCTTTCCCCTGCCCCCACCTCCTTTTCAGTCATACTTTGTACTCTGAAGAGACCTATAAAAATGATCTAGGCTGGAAAGGCAGTTACGAGCAATACTGTGCCAGTCTCTCCAGCACCTTCCCATTCAGGGTGAGATGGAAGGAATTGATGGGCCAGCACTGGGAGATCCTCCAAATCCATCCTGTCCTCAAGCCACACTGCACCCATGCCAGATTCACCCAGGCTTGGGTGGTCTAATACACTTTGAGGGGGGGAGGCTGGAGTGAGTGGCAAAAGGCGCCTGGCACCATTTCGCTGCTTTACAAGAGGCATTTCCAAGTGGCTCCAACCCGCACTGGAAGCCAAGGCAATGTTCAAGTGGACACATTTTTTTGCAATTATTTATTTTGGAAGCACTAGTATACCCACAGCAGGCACAGAGGGACAATAAATTGCCAAAGAAGGGATAAAAGATTGTTTATAAAAGTAAAAGCTTGGAAAAAACCCAGAGCTAAAAACCTAGGGGTGTGAGAGTCAGCAGCCAGAACGACTTCCAGAAGGCAGCTGGGCCAGCAGAAGTATTTCCAGCCACGGGGCTTTTAGGACCTCAAGCTCCCACAGGCTAGAGGGAACCACCACCAGCACAACTGCAGCCCCGACAAGAGCTGCCCCGTGAGACCTCAGTGCATGAGCTCTTTCATAAGCTGCTCCAGCGCTGTCCTAAAATCCACTGGGTTTCATGCCCTCGCTGCAGGGAGGCTGCTTCAGATGGCCCCACGGTGAGGAGCCACATCCTTGCCAAAGATGCTACCTCAGCCAAAGTGTGTAAGAGGAACCACAAAGCCACCAACTCTCTGGCAGAAGCTGTGGGGGGGGGGAGTTCCGTCTCAAGCCCCGAGCAGATTTAATGCAGCTATAAGCACTAGTGATGATGCATTTGGAGTCATTCATTTATAGCTCTCATTTAATGTTTTCTCTCCCAGAAACGCAATGTGGTGCAGCAAAATATATCCGCCCGGCCAAATTCTTTGCTCACACATGGCTTGCATGGGCCTCTGCAGGGAGACAGGGCTGTCTGTTGTGGGGCTGCAGGACCAGCTGGGGGACCCCCTGTTTTAGCTCTCCACTGAAGCCCCAGGATGAAAAGGCCAGGGTGAGACTGGAGCCATGTCCTGTCCTAGGCCACAGATTTGGTATTAACTGTCCCTAAGTTATTGCTTTAGGCCCTCCTTCAGGTGATGAGCATGAATACCCCTGAGCAGGCCCAAGAGGCAGCAGGACTTCTGTCAAGTGGTGGTCATGGTGCTTCCCCAGCTTTCTCCCACTTGGACAGGACAATGATCTGCTGTGGAACCACAGCCAACTGAGACAGGTGGCACCCAGGCTCAGCTACCCAAAACTTTAACACCCTGGATTTCAAGCACATCGCACGGATGCGTGTTTCTAGTCAAGCACCCACAACCCAGGCCTGGTACCCTGAGCAAGAGCTTAGGGGAAGTGCAATGTCTAAATTGCAGTTTAGCCATAGTAAAATAAGGCTGTAGGATAAAAAGGACAAATCCTGATATCCTGATATCTTTACTCCTTCCAAGCCATCACCATGCTTCAGAGTTTGTCTCTCCAACCTCAAATAATACTGAATTAACTGCAACGACATCTATGGACCGGGTTAACTGCAAATCTCAATACTCCCATCTGCTTCCAGCTGAGTTCCTTCCCCAGTCCCAGCTTCCCTGGGCACTTGTCCCAGTGCTTCTGCAGTCCCACCCCTCTGGAGAGACACGGCCCACACTCCCCCACCAACACACAGCCCCCTCCCGGTAATCACCTTCTTCTGCATGGAGTATTTGCAGGGTGATTGGCTTTGTTATCCCCTCCCAAGTAATAACTCTTGGGTTGTTTACACCATCCCTGGGCATACAGAGCCCAAAATCCAAGTATCTTGGGGCTGGGGGGGAGGTGCATGCAGGAGTCATTTGGAGAACCTTGGAAATACTGCCAGAAAAGTCCTTTTTAATCCACAGCTGGAGAGCAGCGGATGCCAAATGGATGGCAACGATTGCTGGGTTTTTAATGTCAACTCAGTTTACAGACCAAGCAGTTAGAGGATTATTGCTGCCCAAACCCACTTTGTCTTCTCTGTCAGCGCAGAGTATAGGTATGGGCACCACAAGTTCGAGCTGCATTTCTTCCCCATCCCCCCAAGCTTGAAATCCTGCACTGTGACGCTGGGCGAGGGCCACCACAGGCTCCCTTCACCCAACCCATCCAGGGCTTCCCTGCCACATCGACAATATAAAGGGAAAAAAAAAGGGGGGGTGAGTGCAGTGTCTGTGCATTCCTGGCAGTCAATATTGCAGGCTTAATAATAAGCTAGATGATAGGCCATTGCAGAAATGACACTGTATTTACAAGCCCAGGGTAAATACTTTTCCAAAGAGACTTTCTTGGAGCCTGTGCTGTAAAAACAAATAAATAAATAAATAAGTGGTTTAAGCTATGGCTTCGATTCAGCCTGAAATGCAAACCATACGTACAGCTCTGCTTTGCCAGCCTGACATACTGACAGTACAGCATGTCTTCGCCAGAAATTAGGTCCGTTTCCCAGCAGGCAAGCTACAGGCACAACCCATAAAGAAGGTTTAAAAGAGGTAAGGCTTGTTCCAGGATACCAGGAAAGTAAACAATGTATATCCCCATTCAGGGGGGACACACAGCCCGGCTTCCCAAAGGCATGGTGGAGAGCCTGTGCAACCTGGCTGCTTGGGAATAAAACTTTCTAAGTGTGGTT
>VZTU01003676.1:300232-325278 GCA_013400835.1 Zapornia atra | reverse complement strand
CATGATGCTTGAACCTTGGCAGAACTGGAAGCGGAGAAGCCTGGTTTCAATTTCTTTTCAAAGTGCATCAAATTGGCTTTGTTGAGCTTGAAAGAAAAGAAAAACAAACCCCAAACTTCATTATCCAAGAATGTAAGAAACGGCCCTAAAACCAGAAAGATGACATGGAAATATGTGGCCTTTAAAAGCAGGTTTCATCCCTGCTTTCATCTGGCATCCAGACAACCACTCCTGACCCTGCATCAGCATCACCAGACCCCCTCCAGCAGCAAATCCCATCATCCCAAAGAGGTACCTGAGGGACTCGGGATGGCTTGGCCATGGCCATGTCCCTCTCAGCTGCCCGCCTGCCCTAGACTCCAGAGCTTGGAGGATTTTGCCACTGGCCACCACTGAGCAGATTAGAAGCAGGTATGGGTATCCTCTGGGTGCACAGCATGCGGGATGTTTTTTGCAATACAGGGAGCAGTACTTACCCTCCCCACACCGTGCTGCCCGCCCAATGAACCGCAAAACCGCCTGGGCAGCAAGAGATGCAGCCTGCCGTGACCAATTTTAACAAAGACTGCTTGAAAAGCTCCTGGGAAACCTCCTCTGGCTGCCCATCTCCTCCGGGAACATCTCCAGAGCCTTGTGCCCAACACATGGCTCTTGCAGCAGCTCCTGGTGCACTGGGGGAAAAGGACGAGAGCGGGTATGTCAAGCAGATCTGGGAGGGGAACAGCCCCCTTCCTTTTGGTTTTATCCAGGAATTTTTTGGCTTGTGATGGAGCAGCACGTGGGCTAAGCTTACTGCTGGGGACACAGGAGTGTGCTGAGCATGTGGAAGGAGATGAAACCCCTCCACCTCCAGAGCAGCTTTGGTTGAGCCTGAACAGAAGGAAATCCTTGGCAGTGTCCGTTGCCCATCATTCAAGCGCTTAAGTGCCTTCCTATATCATTGGGCTCAGGAAAGACAGATGCCTCACAGAGTGGGGATTTACTCAAGACAGCTATTAAATAAGGATTGCCAGCCTCAGTAGCAGCCCTGGCTCAGAGCAGCTCCTGGGGGGTGGGGGGAGGTCCACTGTGTTCCCCCCACACACACTGGTGTGGCACCTGGTCTCACCACCACGCCTCTGCACCTGTATCACAACAGCATGTGAGGAAAGAAGGACCCTGCACGAGGCTTCATGACCCACCAAAGCAGCCATAAATCCTAGCAGATCTGCACCAGCTTTGTGTCTGGAGTTGTTTCTTCCAGCGATGCAGGGTATTTCCCCTCCCCCGCCCCCAAGGTGTCCTTCGAGTTTGGGAGGACCACAGCCCGCTGCATTTCAGCACCCTGTGGACACCTGGAAGGCCACTCAGGGTGGGGATGTGTCAGGTAGGCATTGCCTGCTGGCTCAGGCTGCCCCTTGCAGACCTCCTCCCACGACGTGCTCCTCACCAGTGGCTTGGGAAGCCCAAGCCAGGCGCTGTAGGCATGGGAAGCAAGGACTGTGCTCCCACAGACCATATGCACGGTGAATACTGGGTTGGCTGAAGCCTAGGGCATGGAAACCTGATACATTGCCACATGGTGCTGGGCCTTTCCCTGCAGAGTCAGCACTGGCACACAAGCCTTCCCACCAGCACGTCCAAAACCAAACCAGAAAATGACCAAGTTAAGTTGCCTGGGATGAGACTTGAAAGCACGCTGTGCTTTTCTCAATTTTGGGCGGTCTGCAGAGCTTCCACCTCAAGGAGATGACATGTAGTCAAGCAGGCTTTGCACTAGCATAGGACAACACCCTAGCAGCAACACGAAGGGATGAAATGGTGGTGATACTGTTCGCTCTGAGCACTGACTTTAGAGGGATGGTGCCAACATGCTTTCTTTAACTTCTAAAATAATGTTGCCTTCACGTTTCTCGGTTATTGCTACAGCCTTGGGGCAGCAAACTATAAAAGCCTTTAAATCCTTGAGCTCCACAGCCTCTCTCAAGTAATAACCTGACATGCCTTTGACTCCAGGCCCTGCGTCAGCCCCTTGAGCTTTTTGCTTCTCAGGAATGAGACATCTTGTTTCTTGCTTGATCCTCACCCACGCAGACCCATTGTTGTTGGTTTTGGGAGGCCCCTCATGCTGGAGGTGCTTCTCTGCCCTTAGTCTTATCACACACACTCTCATCCAAAAGACCATTTTGAACAAAATCTTCAATCAGTGCAGGAATCTGCTCTGTATGATGAGAAAATCCTGGCACTTGTACGTAGTAGTGTCATTGCTGTTGCACTGGCTTGTCCCTGTTGAGTTACAGATGGAACAAGTACAGCTGAAACACCAATGGGCTTGTAAAACTGCCAGGAGTGGCCTGCAAGAGCAGCAAGGCTCCCAGCATCCCACACATCCCCTTCAAAATCTTTACAGGAGATCTGGGGCAGGAGACAGAGGACACCGTGGAGGACATGCATGGCCATCACCTGAGTGGAGGGCACCATGATGCAGAGTGCGGGTGATGCAGTCAAGGGCAGGGCTAACACTTGTGGGACCCAGGGAGGGCCCATGCCACGTCTTGCACCCACGATGGACTAAAGCCCTGCCAAGTACTGGTGAGGACTTGCTCTTCTGGTGATGACACTGTCCTTACCCCTAAATTGTGTGGTTTTCACTGAGAAAAAGGAAGGATTTATAGTTCTCCTCGCTCCTGCTGTGTAAATCTTTTGGCTTGCAGGAAGTTAATACTCAGCTCTGTGAGGGATGGACGGGGTGCTTTTCATCCTGGTGCTGTGTACAGCATGGCTCAGGACCCCTCCAGTTTAATCCTGGAATTCAACACAAAGCACCACAAAAATACACAGTCTCCAGGATGCCATACTTCTGCTTAAAATAAGCAAATAAAAGCTTTTAGATGTCTCATTCTTCTTAAGTTCAGAGTCAGGGCTTTTTCTGCAGACTCTTGCACTTAGCTGGATCTTCTGTTCCTTGGAGTTGAGTCTCCTAAGAGATTGCTGGTTGTCTTTCAGGACATGTCACTGAAGACACACAGATCTGCTGCCACGTACGTGTGCAAACATTGCCATTACTTTTCACCACTAAACCCCTTAATATTGGTGACATCAACCCGCAACCAAACCATCCAAGTCACCGTGGACCCAAACCAACACCTCACAGTCATTCACAGGAGGCAGTGAGGATCTGATCAGCCCCTGAATGCACAACTGTCCTGCTACCACCACGGGACAAGGGAGGTCCTCACCTTCCCTCCTCTCTGCCTGCTCATTCCTCTAACCCTCACACCTACGTGAGAGCAGCACAACCTAGAAATCCTGGCAGGGATGTTCAAGGAGGGAGAACAGCGGTTTTGGGCGACCGTTGCTCCCTCACTCCCCCCGCTGCTGTGCAGCATCCTGCCAGGTTTCCCTTTTCCCCCTCCTCTTGTCCCAGTTTCCCCGGCCAGCCCTTTGCACTCAGCTCCAGAGGTTTGCAGAGCAGCTTTCCCATCTGCGTGCTGAAACAGCAAGAAGGGGGCCCCTTCCCCAGCGAAACAGATGTGGCTCGCCTTTGTGCAACATCTGTGCCTCGTGCTCCCGTTCGTTTCGAACAGTCTTGCCTTTGTTCATGCAGGGTTGCGCAGGGGATGCTTTGGAGGAGGGCAGCAGCCTGTGGCCTGCAGGCTGGACTCCTTCCCTTCGAGTCCTGCGAACAAACTGCCTCCAGACACACAGCTTTCTTCTGGATAAAACAATGAGCTTTGTTCCCCGTGGCATTTGAGAACTGACAGTCCTGCTCCTCAGCCCTTGGATTCCAGCTAATGACACCCGTGGGATTCCCAATCCCAGGGAAGTAAGAGCAGGAACCTGTGAGCCACCACTGATCCCCTTCCTTGTGACGCCCCTTCTCCCAAACAGCTTCTCTTGCTGTACCTCTGGGCCACTTGCCAGCTTTGACTTGGCATCCCCAGCGGTGTGGCACTGCTTCAGCTCCTCTGCTGTGAAGGGCACAAGTGCTGGAAAGCCTCATCGCTGTTGTTGCTGTTCTGGGCTGTGTTTAATACGGAGAGGAGGACATTAAAATAAAAGGAAATTTTATTTGCTTCTCACTCTTGATGAGTTTACCAATCCTGATGACTAGTGCCTTACGCATTTTGGCACTCAGGCTTGTTTTAGTTACGTTACTGGAGGATAGGTCACCTTTTTTTGTATTTTGGAGATGGGGGGTTAATTTCTAATCAGTGAACCAGCACCAGGGAACAGGACCACAACCAGCACCTGGGAACAGGACCATTTGCTCAGTGCCTGGCAGGGGCTTGCAAAATGCTCTTTGGCAGCACTGTCGAGAAGCTGTGCCAGATTCCCGTGCGGTGTTTCAGCGGAGGTTGCCCAAGTTGGCCGGTTGGGTTTCCCTGAGCTGGCTGTCAGGTCTTTTCCATTCCTGGAGAGCAGGAAAGTGCCTTCATGGAATTCCAAATGAGAGCAAGTAAGAGGACAGCGATGGGGTGGGGGGGGGTTCTAAAAAACAATAATTCATACAAGCCCTGGCCTCAGTTGCAGAAAGGTAATCCTGTTTTCCTCCATTTAAATTGTTACTTCTTAAAAAGAAAGAAAAAAGGGAAGAGAGCTGTTCAGTGCTTGGCTCTGAGTGCTGCCTGCGTCCCCCAGAACCCAACCTGGGCAACACCAGCCAGCAGCCGCCCTCCAGCCCAATTCCCCTTCTTCCACAGAACCCCACAGGGTGAGCGAGTGGAGCGCACGCGGCAAAAGCACCGGTGTGACCCGGCTCTTAGAAAAAGGGGGTTTCCTGCAGGGCAAGGCAAACAGCTGCAGAGGGACCGGAGTTACTGAGTGTTTGAAACAGAAGGGGTAATTAAGGCACTTGGCATCTCTGGCAGAGAATTAATAAAGTGAAATCAGTCCCTCTTACTTAGACTGCCTCCTACGAGGTGAACGACAGAGCAGTTGGAAATGACTCGCTGGCAGATTTTTGAAACCAGAAGAAAGAAGATGTTTCTGTGATGCTGTCACCCCCCAGCCCTCCCTGCTCCTCGCGGCAGGTCGGGCACGTACAGCGGCTGGATCCGACATGCAGCCGGCTGCACGCGTGCGCCCCGTACTAACAGCAGAGCCCACCGCTGGGACCTCTCTGGCTTTCTGCGGGTGGCCTCCCTCCTGGGGTTCTTAAAAGAAGTTGAAAATTGCTTTGAGTGCTTCGTTTGGGGTTTTGCTGGGAGTGAGGCAGGAAAATGATCAGCTTAGGGCACGGACTGGATTTGTTCTTGACTGCCACTGCCCTGCCCACAGGTGAGCGGTGCCCAGAGCATACCTAAATTATGTGTGGAGTCAAAGGGATCAACAAAGGAGCTCGCAAAAGGGAAAGGACTGCAGAACCAGACTTTGCCTTACCGAGGCAAAATCGAAATCCTGGCAAAAACTGAATACCCCGCTCTCACAGGGGAGACCACACTGGGTACCTGGCACAGGCTATATACTCTTTGAAAGGCTTCATAGTGAAGGCTCATATGGGAAGGCATTACTGTGGATGAAAGGCTGGTGCAGGGAGAGCTGCCTTCCTTCTTCTTTGACAGGGAGGCATTATTTCCACCCCCTAAATGGGTGACAAAAGTCCCTGTCTTGTCAGTTTTTCCTGCTGATGAAGTTTATTAATTAAGGAATTCAAAACAGCCTATGAAAATTGTAGGATGGAAACTATAAAGCACAACATTGGAGTCGTGTCCCACACACACACACTCTTGCAAACTCGGGTAAAGGCTGGCACGGCTCCCCCCACTGCTCCCCAAGTTCCTCTGAGTAATCACCACACTCTTGAGAACATAAAAACGTCTCACTGACAGAAATGACACAAAAGTACCAGTTTCTGGCAGCAGCGCCAGGCACCTCCTCAGCTCATCCGTCACACGTAGTTGCAATCCCTGCCTGACATAAGCTTTGCAAGAGCTGAGACACCAGAACAGAGACCCTCTGCCCCAATTCAAGCTCCCCAGCATGATGCCCCAGCTGCTCCTGTTGGGATGGAGGCGACAGGGAGCGGTGGGGGCCCCATCCCAGCTCAGCTGCCTGATCTGCACTTGGGTCTGGAAACCATTTGCCAAGGGATGTCCCAAATGTGAGTGCTAAAACTAGACAGGAAAAACACCCTATGGCTTGCTGCAGAGGCAAGGGGTGCTGCTGTCCCTGGGGAAGCATGACATTGCTCCTAGGGAGGCATTTCCCCTTGACAAACTGGAAGGGCTTTTGTGCCTTTTCAATGAAAGCACTGCACTTTGGGAGGACCAAAGGCAAAGCACAGACTCCGAGAGCGCGACAAGTGCATCTATCTGCACTTTGCTGCTTTCGCCTCACGCTCGTGCCCGCCCGAAGCGACGTGACTCAGGCTCTTAAAAACCAGTGGGTTTCAGCAGAGGAAGCGTAGTCACCTTCCCAGCGGACAGCAGTGCACTTGGGTACAGCAGCCCCAGGCACTGCCTTTATGGGCATCGTCTGTCCACCTTAAGTGCTATCAAAGGACAGAAGTGTGCCAGAGCAGGTCTGTGCCTCGCTTGCCTCACCATGCCCTGTCCCTCTGAAGGGTCCAAACCTACTTGCTCCTGCAACGGAGACAGCTGGGACATGGCCTTGCACCTCGTTCCATGGGGTTGGTGTCCCTGAGCAGACCCCACCATCACTTAGGAAACCCCAAAATCCTACCATGTCTTGCAGCACCAGCCGATGCGTTCCTCCTCGTGTGCTTCACCAGCCCGCAGGCGACACAGCGTGCAGTCACCTCCTGAGCCGGGCACCGACAGCTTGCCGTGCTTCCGTAGGATGCCAGGAGCCCGCAACAAACCACAAAAATAAAATAAAAAAGCAACGATAATAATAATAAAAAAATCCTCCAGCAACTAATCAACCCGCCTCCTGTCCCCCAGCCGTTAACAGCGGCAGGGGGCTGTCACCTGGGGGTGCCCCTCCAGCCTCTCTGCAATCTCTGCCAGCTCACTACACATTGCTGGGGGCTGTCGGCTGCCTGCCACGACACCCCCGCGGACCCCTTCGGTTCCCCGCCGGACCCGGAGGGCACCCTTCAAACTTCAGCTGTGAGTTTTCAAACTCTGCCTCATCCCAGACCCACCTCCCTGTGAGGGGGGAGCGGAGAGGCTGGGAAGGGGGGAACAGCCATTTGAAGAGTCTCTTTTTCACAATAAAAGCCCTTCTTGCTGCTTGCTTGCCTTTTTGGTGCTTTTTGTGCTTTTTTTTGTAATACAGAGGGCAGGTGTGAGCCAGGAGGCACAGGTAAAGCCGGCTGAAGCCGCTAGTGCTCCTGCCAAATCCATCTGCTCCCAGTCACCCTCTTGCTGGACAAGTAGAGGGACAGGCAGAGCCCCAGGGACCCAATCAGCCCCAGAGCAGAGAAAGTGACTGACAGGTCTGCTCACAGGTGCCTGAGAAAATGCCCTTTGCAGGTTTTTATTAACAGTGCTTACCTTTCAGGAACAGCCTGGAAAGAACCAGTGCCTGGAGTAGCTGCGGCACTGGGAGAAATCTTACCTACTTGAAAAACATTAATGCATTAAAACCATTTTTAGGGTGCTCAGGCACCTGCTTTTTTGAGGAACCTGGGGCACGCAGTGCTTGCATGCAGCCAGGAGAGGGGTGACCCCATGGGAACTGCAGGAAAGAGACCCTGGCACCCACCAGCGCCGCATGGCAGGTCTGCAGCACCTTGAGCCCCACTGTGCCTGGCCAATGCAGTTCCCCACCTCCAGCACTCAGGCGTAGGGCACATCCTAAACTCCCTTTCCTCAGACTTCTGGGAGAAGAGAGGCCGGAGGCATCTCTTCGGAAAGCACCATGTTTCACCAGCCCTCTGTGGCCAAGCAGGGCATACAGGCAGCTCCCAGGCGGCAAAATGGGGCTTTTTTCTTTCATACAACTTTCCTCTTCCGGCCCTGGGCTATGGCTAAGCAAAACCCATCAGTTTCTCAACTACGCCAGGAGATGTTACCACCTGCCCCAACCTCACACCAGTTCCAGCCCCAAACAGCCCAGCTTGGGGACAGGAGGATACCCTCCATCTTGGGCGTGGGAGGTTTCCAGCTTTTTGACCTATGCAACCACCTCAGCCAGAAAACCTCCATCCTCCAAACTGGGGCTGATCAGCATTATTCTTTACTGATACTTACATTTTTAAAAGTCAAACAAAGGCACAATACAAACTATTGTGAGGGACACTGAAGATCTAACAAAAGAGGATGAGGCTGAGGGAAACCGAGATGAGTGACCTGACCAAGGGAGGACCAAGCCTGGGAGGAGACTCCTGTGTCCCCAAGCCCCACTCCAGCTCACTGGCTGATCACAGCCCCACGGTGATATTTCACAGCACTGTGTGAAGTGTTTGGTGTGAGCAATGATGGCAACATGATGCTGTGCCCAGCATGGGCTTCTGCGAGTCCCAGTATGGGCTTCTGCGAGTCCCAGTATGGGCTTCTGCGAGTCCCAGCACCTTCACAGCCCCTCATTCCATCCAGTGCATTGTATTTTTAATGCAGTACGTCTCCCGGTGCCTTTTGTCACTACTCAAAACTAGAGCTAAGAAAAGTGGTTTGAAGGTTACACACAGAAGCAGCGAATCTGGACATGGCTTCAGCACACCCTCCTCCATGCCACCTCTGGGTGTGAGGAAGGAGTACGGAAACCGAGCCCTGGACTCCCCAGTCACTGCCGCTGTGCTCACTGGCCCCACGATGTCCTGGGCACTGCAGCATTGGAAGTGTTAAAATGTTTTCCTTGAGACCAGCCCCTCGGGGCAGCTAATAATCTAATATCTCTAACATAATCAGTAATATTAAGTAATTAGCAATAACCTAGCATTTGTCTGGGTGCAGACACAGACTGAGCCCGTGGCTGCTGGGCACCCACAGCCGAGAGCAGGAGGAGCTATCTGCAGGGCTTCCAAGGCTCAACCCTGTGCCTCAGCGTCACGACCCACCGGTGGCACCTCATTTTGGAAGCATTTGCTTTCATCTCCCTTCCTTAGTTTTGAAACGATTCGAGTTATAGAAGCAATTTTCTGTCAAAACGATTCCTGTCAGTGCAGCGGCGTTGCGAGGCTCGGCTGCTAGGCCCGGCGCGCCGGCTGGTCTCTCTGGATTGCCTCTCCATACAAATAACCATTTAAAATGCACGCCTGACAGCTGAGGAATTCGCCCTCAGAAACAGGCACGGAGGGCTGCTGTGGGAGGCAGACTTTGGGGATCAGTGGCCAAACTGGTATGTTAAATCCAGCGAGCCTTGAAACACGGGCTCTGATCTCAGCATTTTGAAACTGCAGTTTTATTCCTGCCCCTCCTCCTCCTGGAGAAGTTTGGGGTTTTTTAAATGATGTTCACAGTACAAAAATCAGATTGCAAATGCAGCAAGACCTGAGAACCAAGCGCAGCAGTGAACACGTCTCCTGAGGAGGCCCAGGAGGTGTGCCCCAAATCCATCATAGCTACATTGTACCTGAGAGCTGGGTAGTCCTGAGCCCATTGGCACAGCCCTGGTCCCCATTGGTAGTGTCCCTGCTACTTCATTCTGGAAAGTTAGTGATTACCTGACTAGTGGAAACTGTTTTTCTTCTCTCTTTGTTCCTTTTCTGTCCCCTGCCCACCTCCACTCACCTTCTCACAGCCATGCCTACAGCTTGGGACAGAGCTTGCTTGCTCACCCACAGGCAGATTTCCCTGATTTTAGCCAAGGCTGGTCTTTCGATTGGATTGATGCCACCAGGACAAGGGATGATCCTGGCTCCAGGAGACTCCCGTGTGGTGTGGGCAGCAAACAGAGACAGAGGGTAACAGGGAGGTGGGACTGCCCCCAGCTTACAGGCAAAACATAAGCCTTCAAAACATCAGGTTTCATATTAGGGTCCCAGGCCAGGTGACATATAATTTCCAATATCAAACATCTCCTGAGCCATCTCCCTCTCCTTGCCCTCACGCAAGGGGAAAGGTGTTTAGTCCCAGTTGCAAGGCATGGGGCAGCAGCAAGAGGTGCTTCCCTGAGGCTCATCCCTAGACCCTACAGAGTTTCTCAATTTACTGGTATCACTGGGGAGATCCAGCTTAGCCAGGAGTGAGTACTTTTAAGTAGAAGAGCTGAGACCTTTCCCTGAAGGAAAAGCAGTGGCAGTGCAAGGAAACCAATGGAGTACAAAGGCAACCACGGGTGCTGGTGTACCCACAGCACAGGGACCTCTCTACTCCCTGAGGTGCCACTGCTACAGATATTAGCAATGGTATAACCCTGCCTCCATTCCACAGACTGACTCACCCTTCCCCTTGCTTCTCACAGAGAAATACTTGGTGCAAAGGGATGGAAATAGGGTGACCATTTATTTATTTTCCTGGAAATGCGTGGGGTTTTTTCCCTTTCCCTTTCTGTCCCAGTGAAGCTGCATTAATTTCTCCCTCAGGAGCTAAAGGCAGGCAGTGGAGAGGGGACAGATTTCAAGAGCTCACAAGGAACAGAAAGTTGTTCTGCCTCTAAGGAAGTAAAGTCGAAGGCTTTTCTTTCTCCCTTTCAGAAGAACCATGAGGCTCTAATGGGTTTGAGGGACTATGAAAATTACTTTCCACGTATCCCAAGACAATTGTAAGATCAAATGGATTTCTGAGACCCACACCCTACCCAGATAAAGCACTGCCTATCAGCCCACAATTACAAATGAGCCACTCAGAAACCCTTCAAATTTTACTTCATTCTCACATTCTCTCTTCTATCTGTTGGTAATAGGCCTCGACATTTTGCTGAGGAATAGGCTGTAAGGGAGATCCTGATAATTCAGCCTTGCTTTGCTCTAAAAAAGGCTGTAAGGATTCAAGCAGAATGGGGAGAGAGCTGGGCTCCCTCTCAGTGCTGTGTGTTTGGGTCTGGTGCTGGGACCCACAAGATGCTGAAAAGCAGATGAGCTGCAGTATTGAGTTGTGCATCTGGTTTTGGAGCATGATGCATTCCCGTGCCCTGCTTCACCAGCCAGCATCCCTAAAGGCAACAAATCCTGAGTCCCTAAGGTAAGGAAAGGGCACCCAGGCTGGTGAAGGGGCTGGAGGGCAAATCCTATGAGGAGCGGCTGAGTGAGATGGGGCTGTTTAGCCTGGAGAAGAGGAGGCTGAGGGGAGACCTTATCACCACCTACAACTACCTGAAGGGAGGTTGTGGAGAGGTGGGTGATGGTCTCTTCAGCCAGGTGACAGGAGATAGGACAAGGGGGAATGGCACAAAGCTGTGCCAGGGCAGGGTCAGATTAGATGTTAGGAAAAAAAAATTTTTCACTGAAAGAGTTGTCAGGGCCTGGAACAGGCTGCCCAGGGAGGGGGTTGAGTCACCTGCCCTGGATGTGTTTAAGAAAAGGCTAGATTGGGTACTTAGGGATATGGTTTAGCACAGGACAGGAATGGTTGGACTCGATCTTAAAGGTCTTTTCCAACCTTGTGATTCTGTGAAAATGCTGGACGTGGGTGATTTCTTCCATGGCGTTGTGTGTGGGAACAGCCTCTTCTCTCTCAGGTTTTCCTCATTGTTCACACGGAAATAAGCCCACCCAGGTCACTTACAGAACGCGCTGAATTTTCATAAATACACTGAAGAAGCTGCACGCCCCCAGTCCGATAATTACAGCAAATGAATGTTTCCAGGATGCTTTTGTCACCGATTGTCTGACTCAAGACAAAAAGCAGGGGGTCACATCCTGAGGGGAGAGAAATTCTTTATAAGCAGCGTTTAAGATGCCAGAGAAAACAGTAACATCTGCAGAGGAACTACATGTTCCCTGAGCAGGAGGGCTTCACACCTCCCACAAATACCTATTGTATCCTCCTTGCTATCATGACTCAAATGCAAGTATATGGAGGAAGAGACAAAGAGTTATTAAGTCCTTCCAAGATGATTACGCATTCCTTCGGCCTACCTTTTAGATAAATGCTAGAAACCCTGGATTGTCTGTCAGACCACAGCGTTACTTTTGCAGGACATGAACTGTGCTGATTCAAATGAGTTGGGGCTTTCTTTTCAATTTTTAACTTCTGAGGGCTATTTTTAAAGCTCTCCCATCTTCAGCCAGAAACAGTTCTTGCCACCCATGTCCCGTGTCCAAGACATGTACTGCGTTATTGAAGAAGCAACCATCTCCTTGCCTTCTCCATCAAAAAAAGGAAGCTTTTGTGGTTGATCTGCCTCACCAAGGGTTTCTCAGCCTCTGTCCTCCACCAGCTTTTCATAGAATCATAGAATGGCATGGGTTGGAAGGGACCCCAAGGATCATAGAGCTCCAACCCCCCTGCCACAGGCAGGGCCACCAACCTCCAGGTCTGGATCTACACAAGGTTGCCCAGGGCCCCATCCAACCTGGCCTTGAACACTTCCAGGGACGGGGCATCCACTACTTCTCTGGGCAGCCTGTTCCATCACCTCACCGCTCTTTCTGTAAAAAACTTCCCCCTAATATCTAATCTAAACCTTCCTTTTGGAAATGACTCAATCATAGAATCATCATAGAATGTGTTAGGTTGGAAGGGACCTTTAAAGGTCACCAATCCAAGCCCCTTGCAGTAAGCAGGGACACCTTTAACTGGATCAGATTGCCCAAAGCTTCAATAGGCCTGACCTTGAATGTCACCAGGGATGGGGCCTCCACCACCTCTCTGCAAAACCTGTCCCAGTGTCTCACCGCCCTCATAGTGAAGAGCTTCTTCCCAATGTCTGATCGAAACCTACCCTGCTCTAGTTTAAATCCATTGCCCCTCATCCTATCACTACATGCCCTTACAAACAGTCTTTCCCCAGCTTTCCTGTAGGTCCCTTTAGGTCCTAGAAGGCTGCTACGAAGTCTCCCCTGAGCCTTCTCTCCTCCAGGCTGAACAAGCCCAACTCTCTCAGCCTGTCTGCACAGGAGAGTTGCTCCAGCCCTCTGATCATCCTTGTGGCCCTCCTCCAGACCCGGCTGCAAGAGGTCCATGTCCTTCAACTTCAGCCCCATGTGAAAGCATGCAGTGGTGACAACCCAGGCCCACTGGAGAGGGCTGTCATGGATTCGGCTAGCCCACAGCAAGGGTGAACCCGCCAGGGCAGCCCGATACAGGTGCCCCATAGGACACCCATTGCCCTGGGTTCCCTTGGTCCCAGCAGCTGGTATTAGCAAACTGACCTTTGGCACTGAGCTTTTACCTGTATCTCACCCTAGACACCTCTGTCTTCTTCAGCATTTGTCCTTCCCAAGGAAGAGACATTCCCCTTCTCAATACAAGCCTTATCTTCTCTTCCTCTCTCTTTCTCCTTTCTAGGTGCAAACCCCAGCATTCAGATGAACCAGATACAGCATTTTCTTGAACTGCCACCATGTAAATCAAGGGGTTCACATCTCAGGTATTTACCATCCCACTAACCCTGCACCGCCTGCAAACTCTGCTAGCAAATGAACGCCTGTGCCTGCGTATCCTTAACTTAGTCACTGTTTAAAAACTCTGGATGTTGGATGAAGGACAACTCTTTCCCACAGCATAAAAAACCCCTTTAGCACTGATGTCTCATTTTGGGATCTGTTGTTGAGGCAGTTTCTTATCGGAAATACAAAATGATGCTGTTTTCCAAATCGAAACAGCATATGGTGCTGTGCCTGTTGCTTCAGAGACACCCAAATGTGGCCCTGCCAGCACAGATGTCACTGTGTCCTCAGGAAGGGAACGAGGTTGTCTGACTGTGAAACCACATTAACTGGCGATTGCTACACCCTTTGCTCCTGGAGGAAGACCTTGCTTAGCCATCCACCGGTGCCACCACGTTCACAGGAGGCAGTTACGGAACGGAAACACCACAGAGAGGTGAGGAGCCACGGCAGGGCTCTGCGGGGGGCAGCCCAGCTCCCCCCTGCCTGCTATCACACCTCCTAGGCAGCACCAGGACAAACAGGGGTCTTCCTGCAGCATCCAGAGCTCCAAGCATGGAACTGCAGTCGGATGACCCCGACAGCCTGCAAGGGAGCAGGGACGGTGCTGGGCAGGAGCGCAGAGCCGCGCTGCCTGTGCCTCACATCAGCAGGGGACCAGTGGGGTTCCCGTGGGTGCTGCGTGCCCTGGCTCCCCGTGGAGCACGGCTGCAGCTCTCCCCAGGGTCCTCCCAGAGACATAAAATTCGCTTCCTACCTCTGCATGGGAACTGACCGGGCGCTGCTGTGGGCAAAGCCTGCCCTCCTGGATTCACTGTGGGCACACCAGTGTCCCAAACTGGGGGGTGGGGGAGGCTGTCGAGTTAAAACACAACCTCATTTCCCTTAGAGCACCTCAGCAAACCTCCAGCTCTAACCTGTGGGGTAGGACAGAAACAAGGAAAGAATGAACACAAGCTGATGCACAGAACATTTCCTCCTACTGCCACCCCACCTCCCCCTTCTCCCCCTCAAAAAAGAGAGAAGATACGACAGAAGCAATCTGTTTCTTTTCCTGGAAGGAACTGTTGGCATATGTTTGAGTTGGATCCACAGAGATGCTGTATTGGCTCTTTACATAACTCTGCATTAAGGAAAGTCCTCTGCCACCACCACAGTGGTAGGGCAGGAGAAAATATATGCATACTCCATGCATAACACATGGAGTAATCAGGTAGTATTTAATCCAAAAGCTTGGAATTGTGGCTGCTGAAAATAGGGCCTGACCAACGTATGGGCTCATGAATCTTTCCTGACAGCCCTGCAGTTACAGAAGCAAGGAGTGAAGCCTCCTGGTTATAAATTGGTCATGAATAAATTTAGGCTGGCAATTACAAAGTTTCTAATAATCAGAGGAATTAAGTTCTGGAAACTTTCAGACAGGAGTGGGAGTGGGCTGGGAACCTGCATCGCACCCTGGCAGAGCAGTCTAGGAGAGGGACCACCTTGTAGGCTTGGAGCATTCCTCTTGCCCATGCCCCCAGGGATTGTTTTGTATCACCTTCTAATGGTACAGAGGAATAGCCTTGGAGCTGAGTTCCTTGCAGGCTTGGAGTAGAAAGGAGCCCCAGATGGTCAGAAAGGTCAGATTATCAGGGGCTGCCTCACTCCAAGATGCAGGTTGCTTCCCAGGGACCATCAACACCCAATTTCTTTCCTGAGCAGTGACCTGGGGAAGTTGGCAGAGGCCGTAACCCTGGGCACTCTCATCCTGTGGCATGGCATCAGGACTTTTTTCTGCCCACAATCTCAGATCTGCCCTATGATGCTAGAAAGCATTTTGTACCATGCAGCCTGTGGATGCCTTCAAGTCTCCTACTGGAATAACTGTCCTATAGCATAATTGCCCACCTTGACGTTTAATTGGGACTCTGATGGTCCTTCAAATATCAAGTCCAGGTGCTCTGAATGAGGACTCATCATAACTCACCTCCTTTCCATGGATGACTCTATGTAATAACATTTTCTCACCTTCAGCTCCAAGCTTACAGTTGGTAAGGATGTCATGTGGTCTCACAGGGCTGAACAGCAGCTCCTGCCTCAAGCACTGGACGGTCCTTATGGTAGGAGCCAAGTTTAAAACACCAGGCAGGGCAGTTTTCTACACAGCAGCAGGGAAATTTCTGGAATATGCTACTACACAGATGTGGAGCGAGGTGGTGTGAGTTGACTCAGAAGATTGAACAAGTTCATGAACAGCAGATCTAAAAGATATGCTAAGAGGAATGGGCAGGGCTGTATCCTCTAGCACCCCCAATCTGCTATTGTAGATGCTGGGGAACCACAAGAGGAGGGACTAAACTCATGTCCTCTCCCTACACAGCATCTCCCATAGGCAGAGACCCAGGCTGGGGTTAGACAGACCACCGCTCTGACCCAGAAAGACCACTGCTTATGCCACAATGGGGCTGCCAGCAAAGCCTAGTGCAGTTCAGTGCCAGTGAGAAAGATTATGGCAGCCACAAGCAAGTAGCCATTCCTACCTGTCAACCGATTTATGCACGCTGCTCACCACCCAGTGAGCAGTGGGGACTGGGGAGAGCAAAGGGAGACAGAGGACCACCCCACTGTGCCATGATAGGGACTGTGCCCCACTTCTTCTGAAGCTGTGGGTTAAAGGAGCACTCCAAACTCTGCTATCCCTGGTTTCTATGCCCCGTGGCCCAAAAGCTGCCTCCCCAAGGACAACTGTGTCACCACCAGCAGAGGCCAGGCATATCCACTGTGTGAACATCTTTCCTTCCAAGGACACATTCAGCGGTGGCTGGGAGTTGAGGCAGCCTGTTGGCATCTGGGATGAGGACCTGCATGCACAGCCAATGGCAGTAGCTTGCCAGCCTCCCCCTGGGTCTTGAAAACTCCTTCGAGCAGACCAGAGCAAAACCGGTACCACTTTCAGCTAGTCAGACTTAATTTACTTCATTATGCCTTAAACTCTCTCATTATTTTTTTTCCATTACCCACAGAGACTCCTAGGATGAGTTGACTCACACATGCACCACGGATGAGACAAGCAGTAGAAATAAAAGATAAACAACCAACAAAAAAAACAAACCCAAAACAAACAGAAACCCAAACCCCATAAAGCTCTTTAAAGTTACAGGGGCTCCAGGGAGGAAGAGAAGGAAGAAAGGAAAAGCCCACAAGGCTGTTTCCTCATCCTTTCTGCAGATCACCTTGATTCAGCATCTGACTGCAGTAGCACAGCTGGCAATGGCCCCTTCTTTTGTTTGATGGCTTTTGTGAGCAGGAGGCTCCAACAGTGGTGCTAAAAACTCTGCGCTGATGAGGTACTGTGCAAAGCAGCCAGGCATTGTGCCCTCCCACTGGGTGCCCCCAGGTAAAGCTCTGCTTGATCTCAAATGATATTCTTCAAGGCTGCTTAAATATGAACACTATTACTTCTTCAAAGCATCTCTGGTTTCCATCAAAGCCAGAGCTTCCCCATGAAATCCTGACATAGAAACCTTCATCAGCGCCCCGAAACGCCGCCCGCGCTCCGGAAGGAGCCCAAAGTGGACGCCAGGGAAGGAGCTCAGCTCTGCTGAGGGTCTCTCCTCATAAGATGCAAGGAGTGATGCTCCCAGAGAACAAAACATCCTGAAAAATACCCTCAAAGCAGGAGACCACTTGGGAGATGTTAAAACGTGCTGCTCCTGTAACCAGAACTAGGTCAGTGCATCTTACAGAGGTGGAAGTAGCTCTGTGCTGGTGGCGATGGCATAATTTTTAGGCTGGTGATCAGCACAAATAGCTGACTGCAGCTAATTTGCTAATCCGGATGCACAGAGTGCTCTGAAAGATTTTGGGGGAGGAGGAGGGAGAGGTTGCTACAAGGGCTTCCCTGGAGATCACTCAGACTGGCTTATGAGTGCTGAAAGCAAGGTGAGGAAAAACAGAGTGATTCTTAATTTATTTAGAAGAAGAGTATGACACGGGGGTCAGCTGCACAAAGTGATGGTCTGGCCAAATTCCCACCAAGGACACAATGGGCTGGAGGTTGCAGAGCATCCAAGAATGAAGCCTGTCATGAGTTCAGGGAAAAAGAGAGGGTGTGGGTACATCCCCAGCACCCACAGGGCCACCGCTGGTGTGGAGGCAGGGAAAAGGGTTGCAGTCCTTCAGCACAACTCAGGATGCAGTGCCTTAATAGGTAAAATCAGACCTTTCTGCTTCAGGGAAGGAAAGCCCAACACAAACCCAGAAGTACCCGAGTGTGCCAAAAGCATATGCAAGCTGCAAGCTCAAAACAGCATCAAAAACTATTTCAGAATTAAGAAAAAACACAAATAGAACTAATACAAGGAACCAAAAGCTGAAGATCTGAAATGAGTAGAGCCCAAACCATACAGCCATCCCTGTAATTTGCTCCACCTACCACTTCTTGCTTATAAGCTGTACTTACTCATATACCAGTAACACTGTGAATAGAAATCAGCACCTCTTCATCTTGATGAAAGACAGGCACCTTCAGAGACACCTTATCCACACAGGCAGGTGGAAAAGGGAGAAACATACTGGGCTGGAAACGTTTAACAAGCACTACAGGCTAAGGGAGATCAAATAACTGGAGGGAACTCAGCTGTAATCTGGACCAGGGTTGCTGGAAATCCTTGGTCAGCATCAGTGGGGCAGAAGTAGTTTGGAACAGCCAGCCTTACCTACTGTTACCATACAGAATCACAGAATCAGAAGGTTGGAAAAGACCTTTAAGATCATCAGGTCCAACTGTTCCTGTCCTATGCTAAACCATATCCCTAAGTACCTCATCTACCCATCTTTTAAACACATCCAGGGATGGTGACTCAACCTCCTCCCTGGGCAGCCTGTTCCAGGCCGTGACAACTCCATACAGGTAACAAGAAGACCACATGATCTGAAAATGCCATAGCCCTCACCAAGCGATTCTTGACTGTGGGGCAGTTTGAATACCAGTATTTGAAACCCAGGAACATCAGGAAATCCAGAGACTCCTCTTCCAGGTCTATTGTATCTCAAAGAAACCCGTAAAACCCCAGAATTTGAACCACATTCAGATGCCAAACATGGGATCAGACATATTCGGACAAGAACCACTTACTTAGAGACTTTTTCTGGGTTTGAGGGGTTTTTTTTAAAGAAATATACATCACCAGTAAACCCCTCAGCCCAGACCTGCAGCTGGCTCACAGTTAACAGCAGATTCCCTCAGCCCAGAGCTCCAGCTGGTTCCCAGTAACAGCAGATTTTACACCTTTTAGCTAGAGATTATGCCAAAAAAAAGTCCAACCTTGCTCTTTTCATTGCTTGTGTCTCCCTGATTTTGCAGCACAGAGATTAGGGCTGCGTTTGCCAACTATTGGTAACAGTTTAGGAAGTACAACAGTACCTGCCGATCTCAGGAATGAGCTGGCTAGGCAGGGTGTATTCCCATCTCTGCCCCCCGCAAGCCCCCTGTGTGTTCTGCATGAAATAAGCTGACAAGATAAAGACAGGGACTTCACTTTAAGCTTTTTCTAAACAGTGGGTCCTATTTCTTTCTACTCAGCTCCACAAAGTACAATAAAGAAGTACACCCTTAGTCCAGCAAAGCACAGAGTCAACTATACAGGCAAAACAAAGAGCTGGATAAGCACATCCGTTGTTCTCAGGGGTTTGTGCCATCCCCTTTGTTTGGCTGGTCCTGTGTCCAGCTGCTTTGGGTAAGCCTTAGAAACAACCTTGTGAAGAGCTCACGTTGCCATCGTGTGGTAATCTTCAGCAGCAAAACGGTCCTCCTGTGAGTTTCTGTACCCCCACAGCTGTAAAAAACCACCCCCCAAGAGACACACCAGGACAGGGGGCCCAACGCTAAGGTGTTGAAAGGAAGGATTGGAAGGAAGGGCCCACCCATGCCAGGGAGCTGCAGGAGGTTTCAGAGAGAAGCACCAGCTGCTGCTCATGGAAAGACACAGCATGGGTACCAAAGACCAGTGTATCCCTTTATTTCTCTTGTCCCTTTTCCTCCAAACTGTAAAACACCCCAAAAAAACAAAGAAAAAAAAAGTATTTTGACAGAAGCAGCCAGTGGCAGATGTGGTGTTAGAGGACCAAGTTTTCTTCTAAGACATGTAACATTCTCACCCTAACAGCACCCTGATTTTTAGTACCCCTCTCCCCCAGCACATCCCTCTCCATGGCACGGTGGTAGGGGTGTGGTAGGGCTGTCACGACCAGCCCACAGGTACACAGCCCTCCCTCCAGGCCCGTTTTTTACCCTTCTAAGGTTCTCTTCTTCTGGAAGAAGACAACTGCTAGGCAGCCGGGCAGGTTACAGCACACTTATCATCATCACCAAAACATCTTCAGGTACCTCAGCCAGCTGTGGAGCATTGGCAGGAATGGGAACATCAGACAAACTGCTGCAGCCATAGCTGAAGTTATCCTCTGGAAGCAAGTTCCTTTCAACATGAGCAGATACTGTAGAGCAAGCACTGGGGAGCTTGCTACGGTTGAGGGCACATTGCTTTTCTCTACAGGCACTTCTGCAATTCTTTTCCCCAGTCTTACGTAACTGAACTTCGCAGCAGTACATAAAAACCCACCCCAACCCCCTGAGGAACTCCTTCACCTGAAGGGACCTCAGGGTTGATATACCTTTCAGAGTAGGTGGATTTAATCACTTTAAAATCCCATTTAAAATCAAGATCTCCAGATGCTTGAACATGGGCTTCAATCCTAATTTGCATAATTTATCTTATTTTTTTACATCCATTTGCATCAGTCCTGTGCTTTAACTCCAGTTTCCAAAGGCATATAAACAGCTCAAGACATTGCAGAGATTTAAGTGAGCATGCCAATGCCTAATTCTGGCCAAAATAAGCAACACCAGCCAGGTAACTACATAGAAGCACACGCTTCTCTGTGTATTTGACAATATATATTTGAGCATATATGACAACATATTTAGCAGTCATTTTCTAAAATATACATTATCCCTCCTCCATTTTATATCTGCAAAAATAATTTACTTTTCAATTACAAGAGAGGACAGACTTCTACCACTTCTTCCTTCAGCAATATCCCAAATTCCACGGGAGAAAATGGGAAAAGGTGGATGCTCAGCCATACGTGATCATTTTATAGCGGGAAGACTACATCAAGCACTTCAGTGCTCCAGCTGCACAGAGTAATTTTTAGATTGTGTCAGATCTAACAATGGTTTGATTAAGGGAGCTTATAAGCAGGAGGGGATTCAACTTTTTAAAGGGATAGACAATGGCAGGACAAGGGGGAATGGATTAAAACTAAAGGAAGGAAGGTTTAGATTAGGTATTAGGGGGAAGTTTTTTACAGGAAGAGTGGTGAGGTGCTGGAACAGGCTGCCCAGAGAGGTGGTGGATGCCCCATCCCTGGAGGTGTTCAAGGCCAGGTTGGATGGGGTCCTGGGCAACCTTGTGTAGATCCAGGCCTGAGGTTGGTGGCCCTGCCTGCGGCAGGGGGGTTGGACCTCTATGATCTATGATCCTTGGGGTCCCTTCCAACCCAGACCATCCTATGATTCTACGAAAAAGCAGGAATCACATACTGTGTAGTTTAAGGTGTTCAGCTCTTGACATGGGACTCTTTAACTAGTCTGAAAGGCAAGCGTGCTTTAGCACAGGTCACCAGCTGCCATCTTGCTAATGTCACTCACTATTGTAACTGCGATCTGCACTGTCAGACATGGAAGTATGGAAGCCTTCCAGGTCACTACTTTAAAGTTGACAGTGTAAGGGTTTTTTTTTTTTAAGAAAACATGGAGCAATCTAGCTTGAAGAGCAACTCGCCTGTCTTTCCAACCCCAATACACTTCTGAACACGTTACTTTCACTTCATGCCTTAATTCCTGCAGGAAAATTAGCATAATGGGTTATTTCTCATCAGTCACACCTGAGACTCTGCAAGTAATTTTGTCTGTTCCCAGCCGTTCCAACAGCAGGCTGCTTTAAAATGTCAGGACTCCACCTACTACTACAGGGAACCGGGAATGCAGAACTCCAGCTGGCACCGGCCGCGGAGCACTGAGCGCCGCGCCGATGGTCAGCTTCACCCAGCGCAATGGAAGACACTTCTCTGTGCTCCCAGAAAACACTAGAACCCAACACCTGGGCCTTAATAAACGAGACAAGACAACAACTGTTGGTCAGAAGCAAATGTGAAATTCTGATTAACAATTCCAATCAGGTGTTCAGCCATTGTTAAAGAATCAGGACGGGGACGCAGTGTCATACAGAACTAGAAAACCTTTTTATTTCTGCGCCTTCTGGGCCTTCTTGGGCTTCTCTGGCTTCTTGGCCTTCTCGGGCTTCTCTGGCTTCTCAGATTTCTCTGGCTTCTTGCCTTTTTGAGAAGCCAGCTTCTGGAGCTTCTTCATTTCGTGCTTGATGATCCTGTTTCTCTGTAAAAAAGGAACACGCACGCCATCATTAGAAGGCAAATGGCAACAGCTTATTAAAATTGTGCCTTCACTTCAATTCTCAGTTTTCTCTTTTAAATAATCACCCTTTGCTAACCAATTACATTGATATAATATTGTTACACAGCCAAAAGATTTACCACGCATTACGCTTAAAACGTCAAAATCCACCTAAACCTGTTCTGACCTACCAAGTGGACTTCATCATTCTGACTGGTAACTCGGGATGCCTCAGTATTTCACGTGCAGAGGCTTTCCTTACAAAATGAAATACTAACACACCATCCCATCCAGAATAACTGATTCAATCAGCAGGTAATTGCTTCCTCAGCTACAAGCCCGGAGGGGTCCGGCACACAGACCGTGGGGGTCCCAATTTGATCAACTACTAAAGAGAAAGCAGTGCCAAAGAAATGTGGAAAATTCAAGGCCTTCACATACTTTGTCTTGATGCCTTGGAAAGCCAGAATCAAAACTCAGTAGCCTTGGTGACTATGAAGCAGGTATCCTTTATTGCAGCGCTGGGCACACAGGGGATCGCTCCTCCAAATGTGTGCCCCCATTAAAGCCAAATTTCTCATATTTATACAGATTAATTACACATATCTTACACAGTTACAGCTTTCTCTTAAACTAGTCTATTCTTAAAACTATGAAAATTTTTATATTAAAGTTGTATTGTCTCTTAAGTTACACCTATACCAATCCACTCAGCATGATCATTTCTCACTGAATCAGTCTCTTTCCATGACCCAAGCCAGCTATAAAAGTAAGGATACCAACAACCATACATGACTGTGAATTGAAAGCCAGAAGCATTAACCCTGTAAATAAGCGACACTCCAACACTTACCATTTTCTTTGCTTTCATAACCTTGTAGCGGTCGAAGTCGGTCATTTTGGCTTTCTGTTTGAAAAGAATCAGTCAGTAAGCTCCAACAGACACATATGCTAGTCATAAAATGGGGCATTTCAGAAAGTATCACCATCAGCTCCAGATTAGGTTTCGCCGCACCTCTGGAACCAGTTCACTCTGTAAGGCCTTTGCTAGGAAACGATGGTGCAGGGGAAAAGGTGGTTTTAGGAGTGACTGAACAAAACCACCTCGACAGTTACAATACCAGAAACTGAAAGGCAGCAACTTTTACAAATCTATGCCTTGCCCATCTCAAATCTTAGCCTGCAGTTGAAGGTACATAGATTTCAGAATAGCAAACAGGAAACACGTTTGAGGCTGCATTTAATTTTTACTAGGCAGAAGGTGCCCAAGAGTTACTACTCCTCCAGTACAAAGCAGTACCTTTTGCCGGGCATCAATCTTCTTTGCCCATCTCGTGGCTGCCCACTTCTCATTGATGTTTTCCTTCTCCCAGGCACGTCGCACGCACTTCTGACGAGCACTGCGATGAAATCATCACATAATTACATACATGGCCTTCATTACAAGAAATTTCTCTCTGATGCTGGCCCGCCAGATTTCATATAAGGGAAGATCCTCTCTCACCATGACCTCAGACGCATAAACTTTAAGTCAATGCCACCTAATTCCCATCTTGTGTCAATGCTCTGTTAGGACTGTTAGTAGTCTCACACTCCTCCTAGCACTACTTCGGAGTCAGAAAAGCAGCAACTTTTGTTTCTCAATTACAGAAACCAATAGAGCATCTATACTAAAGAGAACAGAATGAGCTCAGCCCCCTGCAATTCCAGAGCAGTTCTGTAGGCAAAGGAAGGTATTTACCATCTGAAAGTGCCCTCAGCAGCAGTACAAACAAAACCGCACAGTATTTACTACTGCTTCCCCACATCCAGCCTATCCAACAACTGTCTACCCACAAGTTGCCTAGGTCTGTGTGCCACTTCCTTTGCTCCTGAACAGCGATTACCAGCCAATATTGATACAACTTAAACATCTTCAACTATGCTAATGTGGTCTGACAAACTTTTACTGCACACGCGTATTAATCCATTGACTTAATGTTGTATGAGCTTCCTAGATTTAGCAAGCATCAGATCACATAATTCAGTCATCTACTGACAGCACTTTTTACATTTACCTTTTTTTTTTTTTTAAAACAATGGTTAAAAAAACCTGCCAGAAACTCACCTGTGAGGGAACTTGAGAACAAAGTCAGTCAGCTGCATGCACTTGAAGGGCATAGCCTGCCTTCGGACACCACTGCAGGGGCCATCAACTAGTGCCTGACAAAGGAAAAAAAACGTGGGGGTTTTGTAGCAGTTTTCCCAGCAGTTTCCTGATTATAGATAAACAGTACCATGACAACAACGGTCCAAAATGGAAATTGACATTATGCAGACAAAACCCGAGACTGACAAATCTTGCACATGCAACCCAAGCCTTGGAGAAGTAACTTTAAAGGCCCATCTTTAAGGGGAAAAAAAAAGAGAAAATGCAACAGAGTGAGCTTTAAAAGACCCACACACAACAAAGATGACATACTTAATAATTCTTTCCATTTTTTTTCAGGAATATTAAGCAAAAAAAGAGTCCCCTAGCGCAAACATTTGCTTCACATACATTAATGCCATTCCCTTCACAAGTGTTTTGAGAGTCCAACTGACATTGCTTGTCCGTTTCTACTCCTAGGAATACTCTTCTACTCTTACCATCTACCAGTGGGAAAAAGCTTGCTCCTGAAAGTTTCAAATAGAACAACAGCAATCAAACCTCATACAACTGCCCAGCGCTCATTTATTTGAAATAAATCTATTCACTGAAAACATCCTTTAAAATCGGTATGTTCTGTTCAAAGCATCTTAAGGCAGAAAGGAGAAAACAGAGGTGTAGCGCTCACAGCTTACCCTATTCTGGTCGATAACATCCACAATGGCCACCAGCTTGCCAGCATGCGGGCCGAAGGCAATGAAGGCAACTCTGCCAATCTCGACGAAGCGTTTGAACACCTGGGAGAGGCAACAACGGACAGGAGTTAGGCGAGGACACAGCTAAGGCCATCGCTAGGTTGAAGGCTCCTCTCGCAGCCTTTAAAACCGCTTCCTGAGCTTTCGAACCGGACAAAATCCCTTCGCTTCTGCCGAGGACCCGCAGTAACGCCCTCAAATAATTTTCCCCGGCCCCGGGTGGAGGCCGCGGGCATACGGAGGAAGAGACGCCGGGGAGAAGCGGCGAGCCCCGCAGGCCGCGACCAACAGGGCCCTGCCCGACCCCCGGCCGCGCCCGCCCAGCGGCCG
>VZTU01003676.1:247947-299745 GCA_013400835.1 Zapornia atra | reverse complement strand
AGCCGCGCCCCCGCCGCCCCGCTCCCCATCGCCGCCCGGGCAGGCGCAGGAGGACGCAAGCTGGCCAGCACGAGGAGGGAAGCAGGGCGCGGGGAGACCCCCGGGGCGCCAGGCCGCGGCGGCGCCGGCCGCCCGCACGTACCATGATGGCCGCCCGCGAGCAGAAAGGGAGGGGAGGCCCCGGCAGCGGCCGGAAACCGCCTCCGAGCCGCGACTGCGCATGGGCGGAGGCGGGGCCCGCGCGCGCAGGGCTCCTTAGCCATACGTTGGTGGCTTGGGCTCGCCGGTGTGTTAATACTCATGCGCTCCGGGGGACAGCCGTAGCGGCGGTGGGCGTGTTCCTCTATGCGCATGCGTTTTGGGGGTGGGAAGCGAGGCATGGCTGGAGCAACGTGTGGTCTCCGCCCTGCGCATGCGTGGTAGTCAGCGGTGCCGAGGTGGGGCTGTCGGCTCCCGGCAACTGGTCCCGCTCTCTGTAAGTCAGGGAGCCGCCGTGCCTCCCCAGCGCGGAGTGTGCGTGGTTAAGGGCAGCCTCGGTGCCCCGACCCGGCGGCTGGCAGCGGGTTTGGTGGCAGAAGGGTGGCGGCGCGGGCAGCAAGCGCCGAGGCCGTGCCTGTGCCGCGGCGGAGCAGGAGGCTTGTGTCCGAGCTCAGGGGAAAGCTGGACGGGCTCGACCAGCGTGCGCCTCCTCGTCGAAAGCCAAAAGGTTTTACCGAGGGGGAAGAGTGCAAACCCCCCTGAGCCGCGTATGGGTTTTGTCCCGCAGCGCGGAGGCGGCCCCTGGTGCGGCAGAGCGGCCCCTGGTGCGGCAGAGCGGCCCCTGGTGCGGCAGAGCAGCCTGGCAGCGCGCCGTGCGGGAGAATAAGCGCGGGCTGGCCTTGGGAAGGACCAACAAACTTCTCAGGGACGTCTGTGCGGGAGAGAAAACCAGCGTTACAGTTCTGCCCGGGAAGCGGTGCCACCGGATGGTGAAAGGGTGGTTTAAAAAAGGAATGGAAGGAGCCCGTAGTTGACGCAGTACACAGGGCGGAAGGAGGCACGGGTGGCACGCTGTGTGCAGAAGGCAGGTGTCGGGCCTGTGCTGCCAAGGGCGAGTCGCTACTGCCTGTGGCACAAGGCGTGGCACTGGTGCGGGTGTAACGGGAGAACGTCTGTGTTCTCTTGAAATGTGTTGCCTCTGCCCTCCAGAGACGAGTGCCCAACTGCTCGTGCCCTACTCGGTGCCAGCTGCCGTGGGAACAGCCCTTCAGCACATACAGAGTGAGGTATCCCAGCCTAGCTGTCTGAAGCGGCGTTTGCTTGTTTGTACAGTTTGGCTTTTATAATTCACAGAATCACAGACTCATAGGGGTTGGAAGGGTCCTCCAGAGATCATCGGGTCCAACCCCCCTGCCAAAGCAGGCTCCCTAGGACAGGTCGCACAGGGAGGTGTCCAGACGGGTCTTGAATCCAGAGAAGGAGACTCCACCACCCCCCTGGGCAGCCTGTCCCAGGGCTCTGTCACCCTTACTGTGAAAAAGTTCTTCCGCATGTTGGTGCGGAACTCCCTGTGCTCCAACTTGCAGCCATTGCCTCTTGTCCTGTCCCCACAGACCACTGAAAAGGGGCTGGCCAATTCCCCCTGCATCCCATACTTAAGATATTTATAAACATTAATCAGATCCCCTCTCAGTCTTCTTTTCTCAAGACTGAACAGTCCCAGTTCACTCAGCTTTTCCTCTCAGGGGAGATGCTCCAGGCCTTTAATCATCTTCACAGCCCTTCGCTGGACTCTCTCCCTTATCTTTTTTATACTGGGGAGCCCAGAACTGGATACAGTACTCCAGATGGGGCCTGACCAGGGCAGAGTAGAAGGGGAGGATGACCTCTAGAAGAGAGCAAGTGAGAAACGCACTGAAGCCCCTTTAAAAGTTGTACATATTTTATGCAGGCACCCAGGGAATGGATCATTAAAATGTTAATGAGCTCTTAACTCCACCAGGCATTTTTGAAAGTGTACTTCATGATAGCAATATATTGATACATATGTTAAGCCAGCTAGTTTTAAACACATTTGAGGTCACGGCAGTGGTGGGTGGTGGCTTCTGCATTTTCCATTTTGCACTGCGTTGCAAAACCAGTATTTTTTGTCACCTTCAGTTGATCTAATATTACTCTGCAGTACAATGTACAAAGAAGGAAGGGAAGTTACCTAAAATCTTAGTCTTTTTAAAGACCTTTGCATATTTTATGCCAGAGATGCTCAAGTAACTCTAGTGATTGCATTGATGACTCGGTGAGTGCACAAGGTCTGCATCTGTTTTACATAACTGTTGCATGCATGCATTTCTGCACCTGTTAGGGCAGTAAATGACTGGAAGAGGCACCACCAAACAGGCTGTGCCTAAGTCAGACAGTAAGAACAATTCAGGACTTAAAGCTTAAAAACCTTTCGTGCCCTCAATACACCTTCACAAACATAGACTAGGCCTGCCAAAGTGATACTGAGTGAGTAGCAACGTACTGCCTTCCTCTTACTACACAGCAATCATAAGTATAGGTGAGCACTTCTTGTGATAGTCTTCAGTGCCAATCAAGTGAACATACATTGTTTCTGAAATTATAATTTAAGAATCAAACACAACCTCCCCAAATTGGGCCATGATTATCATACTCAGCATTGTTTACTTTTCTGCCCTCCTACCTTACACACGCAGAGTTGCGCCACGCAGCGCAAGGTGCTGCTTTCCCCTGTCAAGTTGGGTGTTACTGCTTTATGAAAAGTCTGTTCCTTCCCTTCAGAAACATCCATATGCATTTCATTTCTTATCTTTCTTCTGGTGGAGCAATTTTCCACTGCTTCTCCACAGATGAGGTTTTGTCATATTACGTGATCCTGTCTCCTGTGGCTGGGCATGGCTGCCTCTCTTTGGCAGGTCACCCTTCAGACTGACATTAGGGTGGTGAACCTGATATAAGCCCTAAAAAGCATCCATGTCCCCCAGTGAAACGCTAACAATGCCAAGGAGTGTAAGGCATAGCAGCCTTCCAGTGCCTGAAAGGTGCCTGTAAGAAAGATGGGGAAGGACTGTTCACGAGTGCGTGTAGCAGTAGGACGAGGGGTGATGGGTTTAAACTAGAAAAGGGGAGGTTTAGGCTGGGTATCAGAAAAAGATTCCTCACTAGGAGGGTGGTAGATCACCAGAACAGGTTGCCCAGAGAGGTGGCAGAGGCCCCATCCCTGGAGACATTCAAGGTCAGGCTTGATGGGGCTCTGAGCAACCTGATCTAGTGAAGATGTTCCTGCTTACTGCAGGGGGGTGGACTAGATGGACTTTAAAGGTCCCCTCCAACCTAACATATTCTATGATGTATTAAAGAGGGTTGGCTAAAAGGAAATTAAAGTTGTTTATACATGTCTCTGTGTGTGTATATACATAAAAATAAATCAGAAGAGTGGCTTGGTTTTAACCACCAGGGTTTCCTTGCTGAGAACATGGATTCTGGAAATAACAAGCGCTGTGTGCTCTAGAACCTCACGTGATCAGCTCCACAGAGTGCAAATTCCCATCCCCCAGAAAAGCATTTCAGGGGTTTCCTGTCCCTCTGATTAGAAGAGCTTGTCTGCCAGGATGAAAATAATGGTATTGGGGGAAAAAATTAAACCAAAGAGTAGACTTAGCTTTTCACAGCCTAATTTTATTAATTGTCCTAGGCAGGCAGTAAAGAGTATAAAAGATCAATAAGCTCTATTTTGTACAGATTCCCAAATGCTGTTCACTTCACTGGCTCTCCCAGAGATCCCTTCAGTTCTAGGTGACAGGACAACACTACGCCCGTTGATCCAGTTCTGACTAAGACCTGGGGGAGGATTTAGCTGTGTTTACCAAAACAATTCCCATCACCTCCAGAAGCCACCAAACCCAAGGGCAGGCAAGCTGGCTGCCTGTCAGAGCCACAGGGTATTGTTACTGTAATGCTCAACTGCAGCCCTGTTGCTGGCCTGGAAGAAGCTGTAAGAGAGGGTGGTGCAGCTGCCTGGCTGAAGTTGGAAGAGTTTCGGCTTTCCCAGCTGAAACTGCCAGGAGGCTGACAGGCAGGTGAATCTCCTGGTGATACAGGAGGGAGATTATATACATAGGGAGAAGAGGAAGCTACTGGAAAAGGAGAACAGAATGTGGTGTATGGAGGGAAGGTATTCTTTGATCAGATGCTGGCTCCATCTAAGTACATCTGGAAGTTCAAATCATTTCTGAACAAATTTATTTCACTGCCAACTTCAAGACTGACTTCCAACCATGTTCCATTTGTGCAAAACCACGTGTCCAAAGGGCCCTGCCACTCACAAAGCAAAGGAGCTGTCAGGCAAGTAAATATCCCAGATTTTCACTTTCAGCAGAACAAAGTTGGCAGCTGAAGAAAACATTTTGATGCTGTCAGCTGTCTGTTTTTACCCTTAACTGCAGCTTCAGCTCAATCACACAAAATAAGGCTTTTATCTCATGCCAACCTCTGTAATGTCCATGCATTCTGAAATACATTTTATGCTTTAACCAGACCTAACTTGGGTGCCACGGAGCACTTCATCATCTTGCAATACCTTCTGCCTTAAGTACTCTAGAAAGACTGACAGGACATGTTACACCAACAGACAAGGGATAAGCCCTCCCTGCTGATCCTCTTGGAAAAAAAAAACCAACAACTTTTTTTTTTCCTTTTTTCTATTAAAAAAGATATTTAATTCCTTTTCTAATCATCTATCAGCCTGAAAAACAAACAAACAAAAAAAAACCCAACCCAAACAAACCCAAAGCCCCAGCCCAAACATGGAGACAAACACTGGCCATTCTTCCATCTCAGAAACTAGTCAGAACGGGGCATAGATGAAGTTGGGATAGAAAACATGTTATGTGCCATTGGAATTCACAAACCCAGCGTTAAGGTTGTCTACTGAGTGCATGCATCAACAAGGAGATGCCCTGTGTGCAGCACACCCCTGTGGAACCACTGCTGGCAGAGCCTCACAGGCTTTAGCTCGTTAGCAGCAGATGCTGAATTCGGTGGTCTCCTCTTCAGCTTTAGCTTANGTCCTGAGAAGGTGGAGAGCAAGGAGCGTAAGTGATTGGCAGCAGCTGCCTGCAGGACATCTGAGGGAATACGGAGTTCCACGTCTGAGCAAAAAGAGGGGTGGAAGGGGAGGAGGGGAGTGAAGCAGAGATGCTCTTTTCTCCTCCTCCTGCAGGTCCTGAAGAGTACAACAATCCCTTCCTTCTGCTAACTCCAAGGACCTTCAGACCTGTTTCTCTTGCAGCTTCACAGATGGTGGTAGGGCAGTATTAAGAGCAATTAACAGAAACAGTGTACAACAGGAAGAAGTGGCAAATGGTGTGGCAGGGAATTACTTCAGAAGCCAGTGGAAAATGGCCAGAGCTACACAAGACATGCAGGTAAGAGGGGCACTGGTCATGAAGAACTCTGAGCAGTGGGTAAAAATGTGGTGTTACGATTTCAGGGAATGAGAGGTTTGATGCAGAAAGCTTGGGCTTTCAAAGAAGTCAGCTGATTGGAGCACGAAGGCAGCAGCACTTCCAGGAAAGCTCTGCAGTCAAGGCATGTGACAGAAGCATCAGCTAGGTAGATCCCAGTGCTGCTGAAGGAACAATGAGGCCAGCGTGGTGGAACAGCTGAGCAAGGCCCTACAGCTGTGACTGCAGCTCTGGCAATGTGTTCCTGAACCTGCTCCAGACCAGGTGTCCTGCTGGCCTGCAGACTGGCTCCTCTAACTCTTGGCCTTGAACAAAGGGCTTAATGTGTTAATGCTTCCTAAGATCCCAGGTCTGAGACTCCATCCAGACAGCTGAAAGAATGTGTACAGGACAAGTCAGTACTGACCACAACTGTCTGAGATCCACAAAACGTGGGGAGTACAGTTCAGTGTTTCATTGTGAGAACCTCCAAAAAGTACTTCTGTCAGAGAAAAGGACTCTGACAACTCCAGTGGCTTCTGGAGGTAACCA
The DNA here is from genome assembly GCA_013400835.1 of Zapornia atra. Taxonomy (NCBI): domain Eukaryota; kingdom Metazoa; phylum Chordata; class Aves; order Gruiformes; family Rallidae; genus Zapornia; species Zapornia atra. The sequence continues at coordinate 293,749 of VZTU01003676.1, read as the reverse complement.
TGAGACATTTCAATGTAGGTTAAATTTAGTTACTAGAGTGTGAAAACATTTTGGTCCACCTTCAAAGCAAGTCCTATGTATCACAGCAGAGGCATTCCGAGGTCTCCATGGTACCGACAGATAGAGGCTCAGTTTTAAGAAACTCCTGAGAGGTGTTGGCAGCTTATTACACCTTTATGTGGTGGGGATCGATCAGTTTGGAACAGCAATAAAAACAATTCCATCCCAGCTGTTCCCTTCAGTTCCTGCCATTACCCATTACCTCAAAATAGGTAATTTGAGGGCTTTTAGTGTCAGCACACAAGAAGAGCTACCACGCTACCACCTCCCACAATTCCTACTGACTTGTTTGATTTTATCTTGAACAACTGCTGCCGTGATCAAATCCATCACCACTCAAGTCTCTGTGTTAGCCCAGAGTTAATGAACAAAAAGTAACACATACCTGGCAGGAGAAGGCTAGTAACCCCTTATCCAGCAAAAAGTAACACATACCTGGCAGGAGAAGGCTAGTAACCCCTTATCCAGCAAAAAGTAACACATACCTGGCAGGGGAAGGCTAGTAACCCCTTATCCAGCAAAGTGACACATCTGCTGCTCATTGGACAAACTAGATTTACAGGAACAATTGCAAAATACTTCAAAAAACACTCCAATTCACTGTATCACAGATTCCTTTGTAACTCTCCTCTATTTATGCTTCTGGTCCTGAAGTCTTTTTCCCTGCCTTTACTTTGCTCTCCATTTTTCAGAAAGAAAAGTCCCACTGAAATAGCACTGTACATTTTCTGGCTTGCCTTCAGGGAAGTTAATTCATTCTGGAATAAACACATGTTCAACACAATTGATGTTCTTTCGATTACACGATACAATACCCAGGTAAACGAGGAAGAGGAGGCACAACAAGGCTGTAGCTGTGAGGAAGACAAGGAGCCCAGCAAACAAAGAAGGTTTCAGAGGTAACTGGATCATCTTGCTTTCTGCTGGAATCATGGTCGTGAGGCTTAACATGTAACCGAGTGACCATGCTATGCTGCTGTTACCAACCTGAAACAAAGACAGGAGAGTCCTATTCACATGGGCTTTTCAGTCAAAGAAAAGAGGTTCCAAGAGCCCAACTGCTGATGCTGGCAACTGCCCTTTGAGTTAGTAATGAGAAAATGTTAATGCAGTATACACAGAAGATATAAAATTATTTAAAATTACTCCTTAATTTTTTTTGTAGTTCCATAAGATGATAATAAAATAGGTCACTGGGCTAAAGAGGTAAGACAAATGTACTGGATGGGTACTAGCATGCATAGTACATGTGCAGCCAGCCAGTTACGGGATTTTCTGTGCAAGATATCCACTAAAAAAATTATTCTTTTTTTAAATCAACACTACAGTGCTAATTCCTAGAATTATCTCCTCAGATAAGCCAAATCCTTGGATGTTATTTTAGTTCAAGCAAACAAAAAATCCCCACAAAGAGTCCCACCAAACTGCTGCTCCAGAGCTGCTAATGCTTATCCACCAGATGACAAAATAAGGCAAGAAAATCCTACTTGACTCCTCAGTGCACTAGTAATAGATGTGGCTGTTCAGAAAACATTGCTTATGATTTCTCATTCACAGCTTGCAGGCATATCCTGCATTTAAGAATAATCCATGAAGATCTACAACCTATTCTCCTGTTGGTTTTGGATGCAAGTCCTGAAGCATTTCCAAACTGTACAGAGATTACAAGACAGTCTGGGACAAGTTTTTAGGGTAAGGCTCTTTACAGTTCCTGAGAGGAAAAGATGGAGACAACAGAGCACTACAGGAACCACACCTGATATAACAGCCAAGCTCAGACAGTGGCCACAACATCTGATTTGGAAGCAGAGATTTCTTAGCAGTAGTTTTAGAATGGATATATACAAGTTTGTTCCACATACTCTGGGGTTTTATTGGAGAAAAATTCTGTTGAGGGAAGACAGAAATGCAGCTACCAACACAAACGTTGTAAGCCACCTCTCTCTGTCAACTGAAAGCCAATACCCCATCAATACACAGTCTTATTGCAGAGAACCAGGTTTTGGTACAGATAGATGTGCCAGCTGAGGATGAAAGCTGCCCTCACTGCTTCATCACCACTCACTGATTATAAACCAGCTCTGCCAGCAGACAGCAAAGCCGGAGTTCTGTCCAGCTTAGCAGGATTAGCTCAAACCAACCCTGCCTGGCGACGTGTTTCAGGTGGATCACTGCCTAGAGCAAGCCCCTACTTAACAAACTGGGTTAAGGTTTAAAACACAATTATTTGATCCTTTTTTAATGCTCTTTGAAAGAATCTAGTCAGCATCTCCAAGTAATGCTGTAACCCCTGGAACCAGGCTGAAATTGCTACCAAGGCTTGAAAGTGGCTTTGTCTTATGGCAAACATTTGACCATCATTTACAGAGGCTGTTTACAACTTTACCTTTTTTGTAGGCTGCTGCATCTTGTGTCTCCTTCTCAACCACATGGATTAAAGTAACAGTAAGAGGAAATGATTACTACTCACCTCCTTTTGAAAATGTATCTGTGGCCAAGTTTCTGCATCAAAGTTGTAACCATGAACAAGCAAGTAATAAATGAAATTGGCTGAAAAACAGTAGGATCTAGCATATATTTCTTCAAATTTAGGCAGCATGAACTGGAGCTGAAAGCAAAAAATAAAAAGTTTAAAAACATGTAAAGTACAAAAAACAAATGCTTTTTTTTTTTAATAACTAGAGAACACCTTGATTTCCAGTTAGAATTTATTAGCGTTTTTCAGAAACAACTGAAGTTTGACAACTAGGTATGGAAATTTATGAAAAAGAAAGACCCTGACAGGGATGTAGCTTATGTGGTTAAAAGAGAAAAACATAAAACTGCACATAAAAGATGAGGAAGTTACAGTTCCTAAATCTTCCATGTTGTCTTTACTGTGGTAGTAACCACGGCCACCAATCTCTTTAAGAGGATCACAGACAGAGTGAACCTTGCACGTGGCAGCTGGTTATCAAGTGATGATGGTAAGTTCCAGTAGGAAAAGCTAGCAACAGAATGAGTGCTAACAGGCAGACATCTGAGGTGTCTTCCTGTGAATTTACTCTAGCATCACACCATCGGAGAAGAGGGCATAAGGAACATTGCAAAATTAGAAAAACACAGCGTTAAACCTTCATTAAATAAAGATGCCTGCAAGTTACCCAGAACATGTTACATCACAAAACTGCTCTTTGAATGTCAATTGTGACCTGGGGTGCTTGTTTGGATCACGAGTATCAGCCACAATTCAGACCCAAGCAAGGCTCTTTAATCTCCCAGTCTGATCTGGAAGTGCTGTTGCGAGTCCCAGTGGTTACAAGATCAGGACCTGAATACCACAGCCTATACACACAGACAGATCAAGCAAGCTGTAAATTAAGAACTGCTGGGTGAAAGCTGTACAGAAAAGGTCACGGATTGTCAGTTGGGGACAGTTTGCTTTACTTGCTTTTCTTAGAACAAGTGAGAGCAAAAAAAAAAATATGAGACTATATCCTTCCCTCAGATGAACTCTGGGGACAATAAAGAAGGGGAAAAAAAAAACCCCTAAGCCAATATGCCTTCCACCAGTGCAAATTCTTCAGGCAGCACTGCTAATTCCACCTCATCAGCTCCAGCTACGCTGCATCTGCTCTGTGTTACTGTGGAATCATAGGTAATGCAGGATACAACTGACAAGTACTAAGTGCTTTGACTGTACACTGATAACGTGTGTGACTGAAATGCAGGGTTACTAACGAATGTCACTCTAGTGGAGTTTTGGTTTAAAATTTAAACTGACCTGTTCTATCAGCCTTCTAAAAACTTCTATCAAGGCAACCTCTAATCCCCTGAGATAAACACACCCCCACACGTATCCAGTGGCAACACCCCTTACTATCTTTGAGCTTTGTGCAGCTGAGATGCCCCAACGATAAAAAGAAGAAACGCACCCACTGCTTTGCCACATATAGGCCAGAGACTTAGCTTAGAATCACAGGGAGTGAGATTTCCCAACATAGTCCAAGTTTTAAGCACATTAGAAGCACTACAGGGTTTGAAGCACAGTGGGAGAACAAATGCTGAGCTTGATACAGACCTTCTGAAAAGTTCTGAGTATCTGTCCAGTCCTGTTCTTTTTAAATCTCCCTTTTACAGACACAAAAGATGAAAAAAAAAAAAAACCCAAACAAACAACCCACTTACCTGTGCCCAGCTCTGTGAACAGAAAAACCACATACTTGAATTGAAGTCATCTAGGGAGAAGGGCCCAGATAAATTCAAAGCATTCATTGTATAGTAGAATCCTGAGAAAGCCTATAGAAAAGGAGTATGCGATGGGTGTGTTACTGACGGAACTACAGAAATCAAAAGAAAGCCAGCTCAAAAAGACACACTGTGTTTGCCAACCTACCACAAAACTTCCTGTAACTTTTGGCTGATGGATGCCATTGAAGGAACAGTCTTCTCTGTCTCTGCAAGCAGTGAAGTTAAACAATAAAGAAACCATCTCTTGGCACAGACCTGGGTCTCCTGTTCCACGGAAGTTCACTAGCTGGTTTGGGTAGTAACTTGCTGGTCTCAGAGACCGTGTACAGAGACTGCCAGAGAAGGACTTCATCGTTAATGAAGTAGTGTAATTCTGAGGGTAACATGGATTATCCACATAGGAACTGGTGTTGGAGTTCTGGAAAGGAAAAAAAACCACCACCACACAAAACAACCAAGAAAAAAAAAAAGAAACAAACAAAAAAACCAGTAAAGACTACTCAAAAGCAAGAATGAGTTAATTTGGCATAAACTAGAGGAATCTTTTTAAATCACACATGCATGTATTTTTGCTCTTTACTCTGCCATAGCTGATCAGTATAACATTGTTGACCTTGGTTATTCATAGAAAACTCCTCAAAAAAAAAAAAAAGAAAAAAATCAGAGAAGATCAGCAAAGCACTTACAGGACCAGTCAGGCCTTTTGTCAAACAGTACAAAACTCTCAACAATTTTTAACAAAAGATCTTTGTGTGACAGTTAAGTGCATCCACAAGTAAGCACAACAGAGGTCTTATTGGAGTCTCCAAACTCTATCAAAGGGAAGTGAACACAAGCCTAAGAACCTGCTCAGACATTACTGAGCACCCGCAAGACCAGCACAGTAAAGGGTCTTCAACAGACCTGGAGCAGCAACGCTAAAAGCCTTTTCTCAGCTTCGTCTCTTCCATAGCACTGGAAGCTGTGAGTGTAGACATTGTAGTTGTAACCATACAACTTCACTTGCAAGGTGCTGTTGGAATTGTCCTGAGAGTCCTCTGGGATAAAGGAAATTTGAGTGGAAGCTCCTCCAAGATCCAATGCACCCACAGTCTGTTTTCTGTAAGGATGGACCCAGGTCCTCCAGAGGTTTCTCTACAGGTAAAAATAAAACCAAGGCTAATTAGAAATTTCACCTGCTTGTTCTCCCTTCGAGCTTTTCTATTCTTTACTTAGGTTTTTGAGATTCCCCCCTTTTAAAAAAAAAAATCTCATCTCTCAGGGAAAAAGCATGCAGATGCTTTTTTACGTAACAGGGATGTACTTTCAGAGAGTGAAAAAGGAATACAGCACAGCTTTCAATTCAGAGGACAGCACAATGACCAAAGCAGAGGACTAGCCAGATCAGTATCTCTACTAGAATGCAGGGAATTAAAAGTGCAGGTACCCAGGAGATCTTGTACACATCTGGATGGAAATACTATGAAAATTATCTTGTTTCAAGGCAAGAAGAATTATTAAAGGAATAGAATACTAAGAGGTCACACAGAAAAAGAGAGCAAAAATAAATGAAAAAACACAGAAAAGTCACATGAAATCTCCATCTAAGTCAAAAGAACAAGGACCCCTAATCTGCATGTTTCCTTCACTGAAACCGCAGTGGCAATAAAGCTGATCCACTCAGCCAGCATTTTTCCCTATTACTCAAAACACCTCACAAATTCTGTATCTGATCTTCATTCACAGTGCAGAATACAGATGTTGTATGATTATCTATTTACTGTGGTATTGTTAACTAAGCACGATTATAAGAACGTACACACAAGAAGGCAAAAAGAAACTTTATAGGCTACCAAACATACTGATGAGAACAACCTGCAGTGGGAGATTGCCACTAGCAGCCCCTAGCAGAATGCCACTCTGAGCCCGTTGCCCCAAGAACGGTGAAAACGTCTCTCTTACTGGTGATGCTCCCCACGCAGGTCTTCACCTAACTCTCTACACTACACTGGCTGCAGAGCATCTTGCAGCCTCTTCAGCAGCCCTTACGAATCTGCCATGTGAGTTCTGGTATCCAGGTGATTAAAATTCACATGGTAGAAAACTGGCCCCACCCTGAAGTTGATGAAATCATTTTCTGTTGCACGAAATGGCATGCAGCAAGAAAAATTCTTCCAAAACATCTGAATCTTCTGAACTTTGCAAGAGTCAACACCACCAACAACTAATTGCTGATTATTAATTACTAACTGGAGCCTTTCAACCAGGATAGCTAACAATACTTGGGGGTTTGGCTGAAAACTCTTTCAACCTAACAAGGCCATCTGCAAGGAGTGGAGTTAATGCCAAGGGCAGCACACAGCTGCCATGCATGCAAGTGAGCAGCTGCTGATCTCCTTGGTGCAGCTTTTACTGGTAACAAAATCATACTGAGTATCTGTATGTAAAAAGGGGTCTTACAAACATGTTTGACTCCTCCTCTGCTGTAAGGCTCCTGCCTGGCACTATTCTGACTTCAAGGACAGCATAAGCATCTTTATATTGGTGTCGCTTTGTCTGCACAAGACACGACATTTGGAATCACATCCCACTGCTCACAGCCCACAGCTTTTCAGCAGTACTGGAATGAGCCGTATAAGAATGGGTTTGGGCTCTGCTGAGGCCTATCTATCTGGCCACATCAACTTAACCACACTCACTGCTTCAGGCAGTCTTGCCTGCTTAAGACAAGCGAGCCAACACTGCCAAACAGTTTGGAGAGCCCTAAGGTGTGCAGATCCTTCACCAGTAGAGCTGCAGGGACAGCAAACCACCTGAGGAAGTCACAGAAAACCACAATAAATCATCTTTAACTCACATCGTTGTCAAGACAGCCAACACCTGTCACACTTAACATGCAAGGCACTTAAGAGCAATGCAGCTTTTGTCTCTAGGTGAGGTATCTTGTTTGTCATTTAGGGAAGAGCCCTGTTTTTGTGGGTCAACAATTTTACCTTTCCCATATCACGTTCTTGTAACATCATACTCTTTATGTTTGCTTTGTTCTGTTACAGCCACAAATAACCCTTTTACATATTTAAGTGCAAAATGGAAACTATAATGTTTTAACAGGCATGTTGTCTCAAAACTTCTCATCTATAGGAAAGAAACAATGAAAAGAAAAGCATGCAGGTTTTTTCCACACACCTCTAAGAAATTTCCCATTAAATAGTTGGCTGTTATCCATCCATACACCCCTTCCTCTGTCCCAGATAGGATTTGTGCACCCCTAAATTCAAAAGGTTGTGCTCTGAAGTAGTTTTGAATGCTCGCAAGGACTTCGTTTGCTGCCGTTTCGTTTTGCAACCTAAGCAATTCACAAAACATGAGACACTGAGCATCTGGAAAGGCAATTTCATGCTTACTGTTCACTGACTAGCAATTCAAGGAAAATCCTACAATCACCTAATAAAAAGTAGACATTGTTTTCCTAAAGAGGAAGCTAATGAAAGAGAACAGCCAAGTAAGTATTTGGCATCGTTTCAGCATCTTCCCCACCACATACAAACTTCACTCTATCACACAAGTTCATGGGTGTTTTGTCTTGTGTATATATATAAGCACTCAGTTCACAAAAAAAGAAAAGTATATGGCAGCTGCTGGTTAAAACTGCCTTTCTTCCTACTCTGCTTAGCCACAGAACAAACATAAAAAGCTACTCTGAGCCAGGGCTAAAGCCACAGACAGACCCCAAAAGACACAGTACACCGCATTCACACTCAGAAAACTCTGCACTGTCTAGCTTTAATTTGCTTTTGCTGCTCACAGATACACACAAACGTTATCTGTTACATATCAGTAAATTTTAAGGCAGAAATGGAAGAGAAAATTAAACTGTTGCCTTCACCAGAATAAAGCAAGCACTTCTTTTCAATATGGCACAAGAGAGGATTTTTATAGAGCCCTGTTCTCCCTATTAAAAATGCTAATTACATTAAATTGGCAGGGCTCCATTTCCTTTTGAGATGGCCAACTTCCAACGGATAAAAATGCGCCCAGTACATCTTTCACATTCTGTTTTCCCAGACTGCTATGCCAGTGCACACACAGGGGAGTTCAGGTTTCTGCCATACCTCAGAAGCCTCATGCCAGCTGTAGCCCCCAGATAAACAGAAGTGTTTTTATGCAGATGAGCTGGTATTCTCTCCTTGACTTTATTCAGACAGTCATCAAAGGGTTTGGCAAGAGCTCCAGGGTTACTCTCATAGCTGGATATACCAGGGCCTAGAAAGAGAACAAGTAGATTGATTTCATTCTGCTTCGCCAACTACAAATTCGTTCATTTATCAAACAGGTGTTAAAAGAAAGAGATTTCACTCTTCCCTCTCCAAGCAAGGAGAGGATGGCTGAAGACTAGAAGTGCTTAAGGAATAATAGTGACTCTCTCAGCTAAGTGAGACAGAGAAAATACCTGTATTTCTGTGTGTATGCATATGCTGTACCTAGAGTAAGGTGCTCAGTATAGCCACATAACAACACAATGACAGCACTGCAATATTCATGAGGAAAACAGGCAGATGCTGTAGAAAACTGCACGCCCAATGGATGTAAAATTTCTCTCATCTGCTGAAGTGTAGAAAACCCCTCCTTCCACAACCTTAAGACAAAGATTTCCTGATCTGGTTTGCCACAACTGTCATGGACACCATGGCACCTCTACAGCTCACAGCTCTCAACTGCAAGTAAAATAAAGAAGCTTATGCAAGGAAATCCTGGTTAAATTTTAAGATGCACACAAATGGCTCTTGAAGTCACATGGATCCAAGTCTAGGCTAGCACGTGAGCTACCAAGTACTTCACAACCTTCCAGATTTCCAAAGTCTTCAAACAACAGAAATTGTTACACTGTGCTGTATATGGCGTAACTATTTGAATAACTGAAGTGCTTAATGCTTTGGTTAGAGGGTCACTAAAGAAACACTGACACGTTCACCACCGCCCCCACAACTTAAGTAGGGACCTCTCCCATGAGTCCCCTGTGTCCTCCAGAGCAGTTATCCAAGACTGGAGGAGTGAACCCTGGTGATTCTGTGCACTGGAAGATGAGAAGTACTTTGGCTGACCATGGTTAAGGCCACTCTGGACCTGAACAGTTCACAGAAATTTGGACTCCTCTGTTTTGCAATTTTTTTGTATTCCCTGGAAGTAAAACAAAATCTAAACCAATTAAAGCAAAGTCAGGAAGCACTCTTCTGTCATTTTTCGCAAAGAATAACATGGTGCCTCTGTGCATTTTTCCCACACCAGAATTCCTAAAGGCAACATTCCTAGTGGGTCAAGACACAATTCAGCAGGGCATCATGTGTCAAGACACAAGCCAGCAGAGCGTACCCCACCCCACCAGGCTGGCTGCTGTTCCTGCAGACGGTAAGGACACACCCCCAGGCACATGACTGTGCATTGCTTCCGTGCACCTTACACGTGCTTTACCTTCCCTGTTCTAAAATTGCTGAGACTGTCCACACATAAATTTAATGCTCATGACAGCATGTTAGCACTGTTAAGAAACCACTGCCTTCTACTCATCTCCTAGTGGACCTCTGTGGCTACATCTCCAGCATCTATTGCCAAACACACAGAGAGATGCAGGATTTCGAATGATCTAGATTGAGAGAGAAGGGAAAATTCTCCTTGAACTCCACAGATATCAAAAGATCTGCATTGAGACTTCCTGAGTTGCCCCACCTTCTCCTCTTACCTAACTTTCAAACCCAAACCAGTACTCAAAACAAAGCAGTACTGCTGAAGTCAGTATCTTAAAGGGAAATCTAAAATTCATTTAACTTAGTGTAGCAGGATTTATGTTTGGCTTCCTGCAGAAATCCCCTATGGACTAGCTACTGCTAAATAATGTGGACTTCTCTCCTCTGCCTGGCCACCTGTCTTCATGAAATGTGTAGAATTTTGGTATCTTTGAAAGCTTAGTCAGATGCCACTGAAGTTGACTAAGAAATTCAAAGCTGTTAGGATGGAATCCACAACAAGCTATCAGAACATATACTTAAACCATGCTGGAGTGTGAGTAAAAGTCAGACTAGTTTGGCATCCTCCCTCTGAGAGGAATCAATGCAAAACCTCAGACAAAAGATAGGGCAGGTAGCAAGCGGTACTTCTTGTGGGATACCTCCTAGCACTGCACAACTGCAAGTCTTCCTGAGCCAAAAGCCAGAACTGCATATTTGATGCAACTGTGACACCCTGTCAGAAACAGCTCTGCTATTTTACTTTATAATTTTATTAGATGCATCCTAGTTCTGTAGTTAGACATCATCACAACAGTTCTTGCTCCCCAGTGCTGAAAAGGGAACACAGTGGAAAAAAAAGTCTTAAGCTTCCAGATAAGCTCTTCTTGGAAGCTTGAAAGAAACAAGGAATTTGAGGTCACCTTTCACATTGCATTTTAAGGTTTGGCTGACGACTCCTGTGTCATTTTCTTTTTCTGCTGGCCATTCATAGACGTAGACTGTCGTCCGAGAGGATCCAGCATCAAGGACTATCCCATACTGGGAAGAAAAACAAGAATATATTAGATCAAGAAAACAATAATAATTATTGTTAGATCAAGATAACAATAACAATAAACAGTAAGTATTAACAGTATTATTAACAATATTATTAACAATAATTATTGTTAGATAAGAAAACATTAATATTTTAGATCAAGAAACAAATGGTGACAGCTAAAAGATGTTTGTGCTCTCTCCATCACTCTCCTGACTCCATGGTGCATGCCAGTGCATCATGAGTTCTTTTAGTGCCTCAGCGTTATGTACACGGGCAGGTCCTTACTTCACAAATCACTGCCTCCATCTTCGGATTTGGTTCCACCAAGGAACCAAAATATTTAATTTTGCAACAAAACTTTAACACATGTATGGTGTTATCAGGTAATTTATCTCTTCTGCCACCAAGGAATGTGTCTGGAAGCTCTCAACATGCATCCTGGGAAAGAGCTACTATGCCACAGATAACACAAACTCTAGTTATCCTTTTTTGGTTCCATAGAGGAGAAGAAGAAATCTGTTTTCATCATGTTATTGCCATATTTAATTTTAATACTCACCACCTTCAGGACAGTGCCATTTCGAGGCTCCATCATATCAACTAAGTATTGGAGGGTTTCACACTGGCATACCAAAGTACTCCCTCTGTTCCTGAAGATGTACTTCTTGTGAGTGTTAATCATTCACTGAGGACTACTCAGCATCTCATGAATCAAACATAAGAGTCCTCCATATCAGCTGGGATTTTCTGCATTGGCACACTTACAGCCCAAAAAGTAATCCAAAGCTAAGGCATCTAGCAGAGGAACCGCCAGTCTTCCTCCAGAACCATCTATGAAGCCACTGTAACTCAGGAAGCAGCCCTCCTCATCTAAACCGGCTCCAGGTGGTCAAGGTGGGGTCTGATGTTAGCTCCAAGACTTAGGGAGACAATTTTATTGTTCTGAATATGAAACTGAATTAATGATAAGCACAAGTGATATGCAGACCATCTTTCAGACAGTGGCTTCAGCCTACATGTCAGTCCAGTCTTGCCTGGCACAAACATTGGCAGGAGGTACAGCTGCTGCAAAGCAGAGATTTGCGGTGCCACAGAGAGTAGATGTGAGACACCGTGTTCCCATGCAAGATCCCAGGCACACACACCCTGCCACACCACACAAACACCTAAAATTGCTATCAGAATAGAGTTTTATCCCACTGTCTGACTCACAGGCCAGGAAATGATTCAGACAAAGCCAAAGGTGCTTATAATTCCATGAAGTGTAATGGGGCATTAGCCTACCGCTATCAGTATGTGAACTATACAGCTAAATACATACGCAGAGGCGAAGGCAGAAAGGACTTCAAAGAAGGATCTGACAAGGTCTGTGTGCTTGTATATGCTGTCGTGGGAAAAAACAGAGCTCAAAATTCCAGACTGCACAGCTTCTCTAGAAGGCTCATTTCTACAGCTTTGTCCTCAGTTGTGTACATCCCTCATTAAAGGATCTGCACCACAAGGCAAAGCCTGAATTTCAGAGTATTTCAGTTTGTCTCTTCCAGTTTGCTCTGCCCCTCCTCGTGAAGCTACTTTGCTTCTGTTAATACCCAGCAAGTCCCTGCATGTGGTAAATCATGAAGTGCACACTTAGAGACCAAATGCTTTTGATACACAGGAGCAGTGTACAAAAGATTTCAGCATGAACTTCCTAGCTGTGCTTGGGGGCAGAAATTAAACTCCAGGTATTACCCACTTCAAGATTATTTTAAAATCACTTCCAATCTCTGCCAAAAATTTTAAAAAATAAAAAAAAAGCAGTAGCACTTTCTCCTCATTTGGCCTTTCAGTCTTGGAGAAGCCAGTGGGTGATAGACATCACAGTGAATCAAGGAATGCCTTTCCTGCTTTGCCACTGACACTAAGGTCTTGACCAATTCTCTTTTTCTCTCAGCTTCAGTTTTCCCATGACAAAGATGTGATTTAACATTAATTTATGGCTGCAAGCTCATTTGAATCACCACATAAAGATTAGTTTAAGAACATTATTAAATAGAAGTTCAAAGCATAGTTCTTGTTGCTTATGTATTCTAAGACTTACCTTAAGCCCCGGGGAGAGGACCTGTTGGTGATTTATCTGAATCACTGCGATAGCAATGACAAGAACTACACTTAGAAAAAGGAATACTTGGGCAACAACACTCGGTGTTCTGGTGAGCATCCTGAAACAAGAAGAAAGGAAACACTGAAGGAATATGAAAGGATTCAGTGATTCTGTCTTAAGGCCAGAAGCTCTGAACTGGTGGAGACTCCTCATAAAATCTCATTTCATCAACTAGATCAACACCATATGAAAATTCCGTGTTCTCCCCCAGAACTACCCAGTGTTTTGCTACCAATGACTTTTTATTCTTAGAAGGGATGTATCTCTGTTGTCACGAATGCCAGATTTTACCCTCGGTTGAAATGAGTCTGCTCATTTCCCACAGTGCCTACATGTAGATGCATGCTCACCATCTCCCGTTGCCTCAGGAGACAGGAGCAGTGGACAGGCTGAGGCTAGTGCACTCAACAGTCCCGTGTACACCTAGAACAAAGACCCAAACCACAGCCATGTAGACACAATGCTGGAGGCTGCGGAGCAGAGTCAAGTGTTTCTGCACGGTCCGTGTCTACAATAGATAAGGGCTGCTGCAGGAAGTAAGAAAGGAGGTTTTAAGAACATTAAAATAGACATCTTTTTTCTTACTGCTAATGTGTTCGTGAAGTATGTTTGTGTGCCTCTGTGTGTGTGCATATTCATACGGAGCCTATTATTATCTCTCTGCTCTAAAATATACAGTTTAACTCACAGATCTCGCCAAGAAAAGTTAACTCAATCTCAGTACACATGAAGTGTAGTTCTATTAGGCAAACACAAAAGCAACACAAAATGTGCATACTGAAGGTAAAGCTGTGTATATGTTCACATCCCCTAGAAAGGTTTTATAGAATTTAACTGTGGATTATTTTTCCTGTATTTTCTCTTCATCCTTTAATTTTACATCTCCCTGGCCAGGTAGCTCTTCACCCCAAAAGGCCTTTCAGTATGTCAAAGTACTGACAATCTTGGTATCAAAAATTCCTATGCTCCACAGGGACTGGGGAGGAAAGGAGTGGCTGGTGGGAAGTGGCACGGTTAGAAGTTTCAGAGGAATGCAAAACGGAGAACTTTCCTGCCTTTCTCATTCGCAGAAACCAGTTGTTTTGGCACTGAAATACCAAGTTAGCCTGGCACCATCTCTCCTGAGTCCCATCTTCTAATTCTTCCATACTGACAGTGGACTACACCAGCGGCTGTTCAGGGCTGCCCTGCTGTTGTTGTCATCAGCAACTGCTGATGCAAATCTGTACTGAGTCCATGGCCACAGCACACTGGGTCAGCCCTGCTGTACTTGCAATACATGATCTTCTTAGCTCCAACCAGAGCCAGAAGGCTGAGGGAGAAGGCAAAACAAATGCTTCTTCATAGATTCCATATTCTAAACTCCATGGGATCTTCAGCCTGTGTGACCATGGCCCAACATCTATGTTCACACTCAAAAGAGAAGCCAGTTATTTGCTTAGTTCTGGGACAAGCTTCACTGTAAGCATTGCCCACTGCTGTTCCCTTCCTCATCTTCAGATTTCTGCTGTGAAATCTAACTCAGATTGGCTTTTGGAAACTCTTCACTTCAGCCTGACACATCTCACTTCCAGAATGTAATTTTTAACACTCATTAACCCCCTTTTGTAATCCATATGGGCTCCTTGCTTACTGCCAATCTACTCTTCCAATACTTCCTTTTCTTGGCTTGCTAACAGCTTTGTTATCTTAATCATCAGACAGTTTTACTAGTCATACTGATGACTTAGTTACTGCTGTCCATTGCTCTCCTATCCTGAGGCATTCAAACATCTTGTACACAGTGCGTGACTGAATTAAATCTTATTTTTGCTATTAGAAAATATGTTAACACCCAAGATAATTGCTTACTGTAACCTCTGCATTATGTCAGGGCATACTAATTAGAAGTATTTATACAAATCAATTCATTTTTTGTAAGAGACAGCAGATTTTAACTATACATTTATGAATAACCATCTGGATAAAATACTTGTCTTATGGGGAAGGAAAAAATCCTTTTTCTTTAGCTTTCAAGTGTACATGGAGATATCTATAATCTTAAAGTTACTGGAAGAGAACTATCTGCTTACAACCTAATATATACCAGTCATCCCTGAATCAAAGCACTGCTGTTCAGAACTGGGAAAAATAAGTCATTATCAAAGAAAAAAAAAAACATTCAGGGCAAATGACTCTGAAAAACTAAAGCATTACTGAAGAGCAAAGCAATAACCACTATTACACTATTAACACTTAAAACCACCCATGAGGACTATGAAACTGGGAGGATTGGTTGATACACCGGAAGGCTGACCTGCCACTCAGCAAGGCCTGGATAGACTGGAAAGTTGGGCGGCGAGGAACCTCATGAAATTCAACAAGGACAAGTGTAGAGTCCTTCACCTGGTCAGGAATAACACCACGCAGTGGCACAGGTTAGGGGCTGATCTGTTAGAAAGCAGCTTCGTGGAGAAGGACCTTGGAGTCCTGGTGGACATTAAGTTAGCCATGAGGGAGCAATGTGCCCTTGTGGCCAAGGCCAATGGTACCCTGGATTGCATTAAGAAGAGCGTTCTCCTGCCCCTCTACTCTGCTCTGGTGAGGCCTCATCTGGAGTATTGTGTCCCGTTCTGGGCTCCCCAATTCAAAAGACACAGGAAAATACTAGAGACAGTCCAAGGAAGGGCTATGAACGTGATTAAGGGAATGGAGCAGCTCACTTGTGAGGAAAGGCTGAGGAACCTGGGTCTGTTCAGCCTAGAGAAGGCTGAGGGTGGATCTTATAAATACCTGAAGGGTGGGTGTCAAGAAGATGGGGCCAGTCTCTTTTCACTGGTGCCAAGTGATAGGTCAAGGGGCAATGGATATAAACTGGAACATAGGAAGTTCCACCTGAACATGAGGAAAAAATTATTTATTGTGAGAGTGATGGAGCACTGGAACTGGCTAACCAGAGAGGTTGGGGAGTCTCCCTCTCTGGAGACTTTCAAAACCCACCTGGATGCATTCCTGTGTGACATGCCCTAGGTGAACCTGCTTGGCATGGGGGCTGGATTGGAGGATCTCTAGGGGTCCCTTCCAACCCTGATGATTCTGTGTGACTGCTGAAATATTTTCTGCTGCATCTGTTTGTAAAGGGGAAATTAAAATCTTCATTTGTTGATTTTCTCATGTGCTTGCCTGCTACAGGGATCTGTCCTCATCAGAGATGATCTCTCTTCAAAATCTTTTTTTTTTACAGGAAGTGTATTAGGTAAGAGATCCTCTCTTACAACATTCCTCATACAATCTTGTCCCACTGGCAATCGGCACAACTTAATCAGAGAAGAATCTGTAAATCCTGATTTAATCAACAGCCTCTGTGTCAGGAGGACACCTTACACTCCATGCCCTCTTGAAGTCATCACAAAGTTGACATCTTCTCTATCTGAGCTGTGCAAGACGCTGCAAGATTGCACATAACTGAATCAGAAGCATAGGGCTGTATTCACCTCCAGTTACACTCACCTATCTCTCACACACATACCAGGCAATACAGTCATGCTTATGCATTCACTGAAATCTGCAGAGATACTAGAGAGGCCTTCATCCACTTGTATTTTTTTACAGTTTAATCAGAGTTGTCATATAAGTAACGCTAGCAAACGCTGTGCATTTGCTGGCAAAGAGCTAAATAAATTCAAAAAATATGTATTTTTAAATGAAGTTTAAAAAGCAGTTGCGTTCTACTATTAAAATAACATCAACCTGAAGCAAGAAACAGCATAAATACCTATCTTCCACACCCAATTAAGTGCAATGAGCCACAAAGTACACTGGAAGGATCACTTTCCACACCTCGCTTCAAGCAAGAAGAATGCCTGCCTGCAAAATGGACTAAACTTCATGTCACCAACGTTTTGGGTTTAACTAGGTTAAATACACATCTGTGTAACTGACGGTGTATCTCAGGTGTTGAAATTCCTTTTCCCAAGTTACTTGAAAGATCAGACCCACTTATTTTAGGTACTAACCTGTTTGTTCATAGGGTGGATGATCAAGCACCTTAAATCTTTCTTCACACTATAACCAAAGAGTTGCAAACACACTGTAAGTTACTTTAGAAGTGGCCTGCAGACAAGTTGTTTTTCAGGAATAAAAAAACCAACCCAAAAACCTCACAGAAACGCCAAGAACCCACCACCCACAGCACTTTAAAGCCGGCAATGAAAACCCCTGGGGAGGTTTCACGGGCCTGGCTTTGGGGAAGGTCCAACACGTGGACCCAAAGTCAGCAGCTGAACCTCAGAGCTTTCCCTCAGCTCACCATCTTCCCGGGTGAGAAAGCTTTGCCCAACGGTTACCATTCGCGAGAAAGCACAGTTGCCCCCCGAAAAAAAACCCCAAAACATAAGAAAAAAAACAACCAACCAACCAAAAAAAAAACCAAAACCCAACCCAAAAGCAACCAAAAAAAAACCCCAACAACCTGCGGAGCGACACGAGTGACACCGCCCCAGCAGCGGCCGCGGGGACAGGCGCCCACCCCTTTCCCTTCAGGCCGGTGGGCGGGAAACCGCCCCTCAGCCCGCCGCCCGTCCCGGCTCGCCCCCGATCCGAGATCCCCCAGCCCTCCGCCGTCCTTTGCCCCGCACCCTGCCAGCTCCCCGCCGGATCCCAACCTACCGACCTTCGTCTACACGCCGCGGCTTCCCCGTTCCGTTCCGGGCTGAGAAGAGGGAGAGGGTGCAGCCTCCGAGCCGGGGAAGTGGCGGTTGGGAGCGCCGTGGGGGGGTTTGTGGGGAGTCGCTCGGTTGTTGCTCGCTCTCCGCTCCTGTATTTCCAAATAGATTATGTGTATATTTTTTTTAAAAACAACAAAAAACACCCCCCAAATAAACAGCAAGAGAACAAAAAACCAAGCCAAAACAAACCCCACAGCCCATACCCGACTTGCAGGTATAAAAATCCGGATGAACTGATTCAAGCGGAGAGACGAGCTCTGCGCATCGGAAACGTTACCGCGCCCAGCGATGCAGAGGAGAGGCAGAGGGTGGGGGCGAGCCTGGCGAGGCTGTGCCTAGGCGAGGGATGCTGTGCGCCCCCGGGACGGGGGAGGGCCTGGGAAGGGAGGCCCCGGGGTGCACTCCTTTCCCCTCGGTCCGGCTCTTGCACTGCGGCTGTTGGACAGGCTCTAGCGAAGGGGGCAGGTCGTGCTGGGGCCAACCATCCGCCTGCACAAACTCCCGCAGCGCGGCCCTGCCACCCTCCTTTCCCCCTCCATCAGCTGCTTTCCGGAAACGCAGGTCTGGCTCTGCCTGCGGCCGCCACGGCGGGATGCTGCGGGCACTCCCTAAGGTATAGTCCTCATTTCCCTCCCAGAGCCAAGGCAGAGAGAGGGCTCTGCTTAGGGGTGACGCTGTGGGTGAAAGAACCGTACATCCCTGCCTCTTCTGAAAGGAACGAGTGCTTTCTCGGGTGGGGGGTTCGCAGCCCTCGGGAATTAATAGCCCTCCACCCTCAGGGCTACCTTGACATTCACGTTCAAACACAGTGGCACCGTTTGTTTGGCAGTTCTGCTGGAGTTCCTGCCAAGCCGACGCTGCTGTCAGCGGAGTGAGCACGCACAGAATCGGAAGGGACCTCGGGAGATCATCCAGTCCAACGCCCCTACTAAAGCAGGATCACCTGGAACAGGTTGCACAGGATTGATTGCATCCAGGCGGGTTTTGACTATCTCCAGAGATGGAGACTCCACAGCCTCTCTGGGCAGGCTGTGCCAGTCCCTCACCCTCGGAGTGAGGAGGTCTTTCCTCATACTCCGGTGGCACTTCCTGTGTCTCAGTTTGTGCCTGTGGCTGGGCACCAGCGAAAAGAGTCTGGCACCTGAAACTTGCATAAAAGCAATGTCACCACGATCCCACCCCCATCACCTGCCTGACCTGTGTGATCAGCTACCACCAAGGATCATCCTGTTGCCTGCAGAGTGGGATTGCTGGAGACATGAGCTCTGGAATCACAGAGACACTTCAACCACTTTGCCACCATTTCCTTATTATTCTAGGATCCAGATTCACACAATGTAAAAAATCCTAGATGCACTGCTTTGATTCATTTTTTTTTCAGAATGATCTTGATGACTTGTAATATCTTGGATAAAGGAGGGAGCCTTGTGAGGCATCTCTAAGTATTCTTCCACAGTCTACTCGTTCTGAGAGGGAAGGTAATTTCCTCTCTTTGACGACAACACAGTATTAAAGCTAGTTTAATGATGATCTTGGTGGATCAGTTCAGCTACTTTCAGCATGTGAAGACAAAGCCTTCTATCCCTCCTGATTCCCTGCCTGTTGCATGAAACTCCTTTATTATTTTTTTCTGTATCTCTTCCATTCCTGTAGCATTTCTTTCTTCTCCTGTGCAGTGTATTTGTCATAATGCATTAGCCTTACTGACTGTACTGGTCTGCTCTGCTGCAGCAGAATCTGACTTGGGTGTCCATTTAAAGCGACAGCTTAGCTGGATTGCTTACCTCAGAGAAAAGCATATTCTTTTTGCTACCACCAATCATAAACATTTTGAAATAAAAAAAAAAATTTACACCCACTTCCACAAGTGCTCCAACTAACCCCCACCAGTCATTAAAACGTAATGGTTGCAAAGAAAGCAAACCCTACCTTCTATACCATCTACTTCTAGAAAAATAAGCATAAAAGATTCTTTTTCATTCTGCACCATTTCCAAAATCTGGTCCATTTCATGAGCTGCTTCTCCTGTGACATCTATTGCCATGCTAAAGCCAAGACAGCAGCATAAGTGATATGGGCTAGAAAATCCCTCAGCTGCTTCGAAGTCCAGAGCACTGGTCCTGGATCAGATGGACTAGAAACAAGATTCCCCGCCAGGCCTGCCCAGTGGCTGTGGCATGGTAGCTGGTTTCATTGGTTACTCTGCTTCAACCCTGGGAAACCATGGCTTAGATCCACTACTTTATCTTTTTTCCTGTAAGCCTACCTCTTTGACTTTTCCTCAGTTTCCTCCTCAGCCCTTTCCCCCCTTTTATAGTTCCCCATAGCTGATCCTCCATCCTTTTCTCTCTCCCAAGTCCTAGGTTAAACTCGCCGCCATTTTCCCAGCCTTTGCCAAGCCTGTAGCATCCATACCTCCCCTCTCCATCCTTTGCTCTTTCTTCTCCACCTTCAAGTATCCTTGTTGGAATGCATTTAGTGTAACTAACTCTATTGATTTGTTTGGCTTGGGCAGAATTTGCCCCAGGTGTCCATTTAAAAATGATAAATGAGCTGGATCGCTGACAGCCCAAAGGAAAACAAATGATTGCCTTTGCCACCATTGAGCATGCATATGTGGAGTTAAAAGACAATGGCTGATATTGGCAGATCCATAGATGACTGCTGTTTGCTATGATCAATAGCAAATCTCCAGAAAATGGAAAATATTGTGGACATGAATAAACTGTTTGTTACAGACACATTTCTGCAATGCATTTATAGAATCAAATTTATGGGGGATCCATGGCAAATGCTGCTCTGTTTCCCTACACAGTGGCAGCAGCAGCAGCAGGAGGAGGGATGGATGATTATACATCTAAACAGACCACAGAGCTGTATCTACCTATTGTTTAATGCTCATGCAGCATTTGATGCTGGAATATGAAGTGTCTCCAAAATATCCTCTGAAGAGAGAGCGATAGAGTGAAATGGAGAGAAATGTGAACACAAAAACAGAGGTAAGAAGATACTGGTGGCTGCAGTGAGTGTGATTTGTTGCATGGCATTTTGCAAGCTCCCAGGAGCAAGGTCTGTCCCGTGTTTTGGGGCATTATTTGTGAAGTCAAATAAACAGTTTCTTTCTTTCCTCCTAAGCTTTCACTGCCTTTTTTACCATTCCTATTGTCAGCAGAAGGGTGTGATGCCCTTTAGCTCAGTTCACCACTTCCATCAATATTCCTGGACATTTTGTTCCCAGGATTTTTTGTCAGTGTAACAAAGGCCCTTCATTCACTAGTTTTCTTCTCCCAAAGACTTCCTGTCTTCATGTTCATCTCTTTACATCCTGGCCAACTGTGAGAACTGGCAGTGCAGGCAGAGCTGTCTAAAGAATTTGGGACCCTCTGAGCCAGTGGGAGCCAGGACATTTAAATTAATAAAGTTTCTAGGCCATTTTTGTGTCTAACATTTTACTGCAAGACAAAAAGCACTGTGCCTATTTGTTTCAGACAAATGTTCCACCTACTATGTGTCCAAAGAAGGACAAAGCTGAAGAAGGATCTTATGGGGAGTGGCTGAGGGAAGTGGGTTTGCTTAACGTGGAGAAAAGGAGGTCTGAGGGGAGACCTTATTGCTCTCCACAGCTACCACAAAGGAGTTTGCAGCCAGGTCAGGGTCAGGCTCTTCTCTCAGGTAACAAGTGATAGGACAAGAGGAAATGGCCTCCAGTTGCACCACAGGAGGTCTAGATTGGATGTTAGGAAAAATTTCTTCACCAAAAGGGTTGTTGATCATTGGAAGAGGCTGCTGCCCAGGGAAGTGGTTGAGTCACTGGCCCTGGAGGTATTGAAAAGACTTGTGGATGGGACATGGTTTAGTGGCGGACACTTGGCAGGGCTAGCTTAACGGTTGGATTCTGTGATCTTGAGGGTCTTTTCCAACCTAAATGACCCTATGATTCAGTGACTGTAGCAGTATTCCTTGTTAACTGCAAAATTTAGGAAGATATTTCTTTAGGGTTTCAAGCAAGGAAGTCTAAACCAACATCTGAAATCTACATGTTGAATAATGCCAGATGTGATTTTCCTCAGAGGTCCAGAATGCAGGGTTTTTTGTTTCCTTTACACAGCTACAAAGCTCATTTGAACGATCTTTAAACGAGTCAGCTGCCCTATAGTTTTCTATCCACTGACAAAAAAATCCCCCTGTAAAGCCAATTCACAGCTATGGGATGAGAAATTCTGCTTGTCCCTCTTTGTTTTGAATAATGCCTGGGTATGGACATTGCATTTTTTCTCTTGGAGTTTCACTGATGGCTTCTTCCAAATACCTTAGACAGCTACTTCTTGGTTTATGTTGTTATCCCTTTACCACAGCACTAAAGCTAACAGTGTGTCTTAGATTCAGTTCCTGATTCTTCTGTCACATATGCATGACTTTGTGGTAATAACAGTTTTCTGGTCCATGTCTTCTTGTGAGAACAGGATTTTAATTCTGAAGCTTAAAGAAAATACTTTCGAGCCCATTTATTTGCCTTTCTGAGATTTAAAGCTTTATACCTTGCATCTTGTGTCCAAAGAATCAAGAGCTGCTTTAATCACTTAAAAACCCTCAAGGACAGTGCTGATCACATAGTTATGAGCCAGGACAAGTTGTAGGCATGGGGAAAATTAAGCACGTAATTAGGGCAGCAGATTGCTGGGACAGCAGAAAAACACAGCCCTTTGTCTGTTTTGCTGTGTGTGAGTTTTAGAAAGCCAAACTAGCTGCTGTGGCAGGGGAGGGACAGCCATGCCACACTGGAAAGATAGGAGGTCTCCAGGAGTACCAGGGACTGCTCCCATCCTTCTTGCTCCCTGCCCTCAAGCTGCAAGCCAAGCTCGCAGAGCTTTACGGCAGACTCATTCAATTTTCTTTTTGAGCTATGCCTTCCAACTTATGTTATGTCCTAACATATATATTCCACTGTCAGGAAACTGACCACAGCAATCTGATAAAGGAACACCATGCTCTTTCAAGAAATTCACTGTCATGCTCAAAGAAATACATGATCTCCAGTAAATGGGGATAAATTGTACAGAGTAGTCCCTGGACTTTAATCCTTTAAAATTGCTATGTGAAAAACTGCTCAACGTGGAATATTTCTGTGAGGCTGACAACTCCACCTGAAAAATTTTTCACTTTTCTTGGTTCAGAAGTAATTGCAGATAAATTGCTAGTTCAGGAGAAGAGATTAATCCCCTGCATTTTCAAAAAACTATGAAGCAGTCCTTGTAGCAACATTTCTATCTGTTTTTTGCACTCTTCCAGCAATGGATGAAATTGGCTGCCTAACTCCAAAATTCCTAGATAAACACCTTTTCGATTGCAATTACATGCAAGTCAGGTGATGTCCTTGAGTACAAGATCCATGGATGAACAAAGTTCTATTAACAACAATCTTGAGGTCCACCTGCCAGTATTGTTATTCATTGCTGCTTTGCTTCACTAACTCTGAGTCAACATAAGTTCTTTTTGTCACTTTCTATGCACTGAGGTTAAACTGCAATTGTTTGGGATCATTCACAGGTTCAGAAATGCAATTATAGCCATTACAGTCAGTTATACAGAACAAGAAACCTGTGGGAGAAAGTAAAACAGCAGAGGGAGGAGCAGAATGATCCCTGCAATTGTTATTATAACAACCATTTTTAATTTGCAGACTCACCCTTAATGTAGTTCCTGCTTGAAAACAGTGCGCATTAAATGGCTTGTTGGCTCACCAACTGAATAAATTGAGAGACTTACTAAGGTCTTACTAAGACCCTGAGAGACTTACTAAGGTCACAGACTTGATTCTGGCAGACTGAAAAGCTTTTTCTTACCCAGTATGGGAGAAGAGCACTTCTCGCCAACTGGAGTGTGAAGCTGGATCTGGTGGAAGGTGTGAGGCACACGTTGATTACGATGGTCCTACAATCTTCACTGTGTTTCACTATCTTCATCTTTGCAGCCACAAGCACACAGCCATCTCTCCAGATCATGATAGGGGTAAGTAACACACCTGATACAACAAAATGCATCCAGTTTTGGTTTACCTGTGATTTTTTCCCGTTTGTTCATTCCTTTTGTCCCCATTTTGGTGCCCTGAATATTTATGACCTGCATAACAGCACATGACACACACGTTTTCAGCACTGACTGATGAGCTTATGAACTGTCTCAAGGCAGCATAACTGCCTTAAGTCAGGCAGGTTTGAGCTTTGAGACAGCCCTGGTGGAAGCAGGTGTGCCAGAGACTGCATAAAATCTAAGTGACAGAGAACTTGCCTGTGACTTGAGTCTGTTACATCAGTCCTAAGCAACAGGCCCTGTCAAACATAGGATTCATTGTACATGCACAGTAAAGCCAGGCATACTTAAGGACAGCTGATGTATAGTCCAGCTGTGCCAAAAAGCACTGTCTCTCTCAAACATCAACACTGCAGTTACTTCCTTGGCCGCATCAGCAGTATGAACACAAAATAAGAACGGTGATAATTTCCTATGGATACTTTGAAAGCTGGTGTCTCTTCCTAGGTATTAATTTCTTCCCCCCTCTCCCTAAGTCAGGTATCCTAACAGTATCATGTCCCACCCTTCCTCCTCCAAAGCCTTTCCACCTTTTGTCCCTTCACAGTGACAGTCATCCTGCTCTTTCTTACCTGTTTTGCTTTGTTCCTCACTCAATCTTCTTCCTTCAGCTCTTCCCAGTGGTTGTGCTGTTCTGGTGAAATGATTTTCCTTCTCAAAGACTCCCACATACAAGAAAGGCCTCTCTCCAAAATGTTTCCACCTACCAGTGGTAGTAGATTCCTTTAAATAAATTCAGGACAAAAAAATCCTTTCCTTAAAAAAGATACATGTGCCAGTCTACTGTGGACATGCAAAGAGAAACAAAGGGGACAGGTTGTACATCAGCATGGGGAGAATAAATATTTCTGGTTGCATTCTGAGTAAGTACGAAGATAAGAGTATCCTTGCTGCTGTGATGGTCTAAGAACATGGGGAGGACAAATCTGTAGATGGAGGCAGTATATTGTACTAGACCTTGTATAAAGATGTGATAGTTGGAAAAAAGTAAACAAGCTTGGAGCCCTCCAGACCTTCGGTTCTGAAACAGCAGCAGACTTCAAATATGTATCTCCTGGGGAAATAAGAGCTATGGGAATGTGGAGCATCAAGGAGAGGTGGAATTTATGCACCATAAATTTAACATTTCCACTGAATGTCTGATTTGAAAAGTTGTTGGCTGACTGCTCAGTACCAGGTAACCAAAGCTAAAGGTCCAAAGTGTCATTGGTTCATTATAGTGATGTGAGCCACGGTTAGCATACTACAGACTTTAGCAGCTCTGAGTAACTGACAGGGATTCAGTGCACTGGGCCTGAACCTCAGTCATCTGCTCTGTGACAGCAGATGGGGCATCGTCCTCTGATCTCCCCCGACTCATGGTCTGTCCTGCGAGCTCTCTGAGGAAAGGATTATCTCTGAAGAGGCATGATGCCAAGAACAGTGGAGCCCTCATTTGGCCAGGATACAGGGCAGAACTGTGACAAAAGACATTAATCATCATAAACCTGAAACAGGGCTCCATGAAGCCACACGTGCTCATAGCCCAGCTGACTCTGATTAAGATCCATGAGCGTGAAAGCTGACCTCCTGGGGGTCGCTTCACATCAGGGCAAACGATTATCACCCACGTGAAAACAAATCACGGTTACAAAGCTCTTTTATTTGCCAAGAACAAATTACCTTCACATTGTACTGTACATATAGAGAGCTTTTTCTATGAACCTACACATGCAAAGGTTTAAATGAGAGAGACTGCCAGACAGGCACTTTCGCTTTGACTTCTAGCTGCGGAGCAAGGTTAGCTGTATTTCGGGAATATGCCTATGGATGCTTTAATGCTATATTCATCCCTTTGCTTCTCTCTCTTTGCCTCAACAATCCAACCCTCCTTTCCCAAGACTTAATAGAAAAGAACTACCAGGCCTACCGTATTGGGCTGAAGGTGGACGTATCTTGTTTCTAAACATCATGAGGAGCAGATGTCCATGAGAAGGCTGTCGGGACTGGGCTACCACAGTCAGGTAATTCCTCTGAAATACCCTCTCAGCTGCTGCCATCTCAGGCCTTAGAGGCTTCTTCAGACAGATGTCAGATCCGCTCTAATAGCTCCCTGTGGACCTCTGAATGTATCTGATGGCTTTTTGAGCCCCTGCATGTGCCGTTGGAATATCCACAAGGTGCCTGTCTGTTTCTTAAAAGCTCAACAGCAGCTCGAATGCCAGACAGCAGTCTGATTCAATCAGCTTGGTGCTCTCAGTAAATTCCAGGCTTGCACAGAGAAACTGTGTCCAAACCCCTCTTTTTTTAATGCTCTGAGACAGGCTCAATTCCTCTATAAACTGAGGCATATTTATCCAGTCTTATAACCATTGGGGGTTTTTTTTTAGGGTATATTTATGCTTGCTTCCTACTTATGATTAGCTTATTAGTTTTAGTATAATGCCAAAAAATGGAAACATGAAATGCTTTAATGCTACTGCTTCAGATTTCTAAGTCTGCATGTGTAAGCCCAAATAGGACTAGAAAAGCCTGTGCAGTAATAATAGAAATAATAACAATTTGCATTCTGCTTTGCACCAGGAGGTGCAGGTCCATTATGGTAACAGCAAAAAAGGCACACAGACTCTGTAGGGTATAATTTAAAACGCTGTTTATAATAGCCTACTCTAAAAGGAGAGAATGGTATAAACAATCTCACGTCCTGTTAGCTGGTGAGAACTGCAGGTTCCTGTGAGAACTGCAGGTGGTGTACCATCAAATGGGCTTCCAACCACCCATGTGCAGCATGTTGGGCAGACACCTTCTGCAGAGGACGTATTCCCCCATTATGGTTGTTGGAGCTACTATAGGATTTTCTTAAGAGAAACAATTCTACTTACCATTTCCACTGCCAAACAGAAAGAACATGCACCTGGCAACTCGCAACTGTGTTGTGCCTTCAGTACATTGCTACTATCATTGACTGCACCTGGAATATTGTGTCCAGTTCTGGGCTGCTCAGTTCAAGAAGGACATGAAACTTCTTGAAAGAGTCCAGCACAGGGCCACCAAGATGATTAAGAGAGTGGAACACCTTCCTTATGAGGAAAGGCTGAGGGAGCTGGGCCTCTTTAGCCTGGAGGAGACTGAGGGGTGACCTTATTAATGTTTATAAATATGTAAAGGGCGAGAGTCAGGAGGACGGAGCCAGGCTCTTCTCAATGATGGCCAAGAGGCAGCGGGTGCAAGCAGGAGCAGAGGAAGTCCCATGTGAATATAAGGAGAAACTTTTTCACTGTGAGGGTGCCTGAGCACTGGAACAGGCTGCCCAGAGAGGCTGAGGAGTCTCCTTCTCTGGAGACATTCAAAACCCACCTGGATACGTTCCTATGTAATTTAGTCTAGGTGACTAGACTACTAGTGCTCTGGCAGAGGGGTTGGACTAGATGATCTTTTGAGGTCCCTCCCAACCCCTAACATTCTGTGATTCTGTGATCACTCTTCTAAATCAAAATCCCATATAAAGCCAAATATATCAAAGAAGCCAATTTGATATTCAACATTAAAAACTCCTTGCAGAATTTGTAAAGGAGCCTGGTCAGAGAATACTGGACTGACAGCATCACAGACAGAACCTCAGTGTGTATATATGGTCTTTGCTGTGGGTGAAATGTCTTTTCACAGAGTGCATACAGCAGTCAAAACAAGAACTTAACGGGAGCGTGATGGGGTACAGAGGCTGTTTGCTGGCTCCCTGCACAAGCTGAATTTCATCACCACTAAACTGTCTCATCATCAGCTTATTTACATGTACTGTTTTCACAGCCAGACCTTGGCAGAGCTTTATGACCCAGATGTGAATCTGAAACATCACATCTTTTTAGGAGTCTGGCTGTCAACACTTGCCCTGACCTGATCTGTGACCCACAGGCCACGTCCTGTAGGTCCCTCTGGCCATTCCATGTTTCTAACAGACCTCTGATATGCACTAGGTATAGCTTTGCAAGGCTGTTGGACTATCCAACCACTACCAACCCACAAGAGTTCAAGCGCAGTCTACACACTCTTGAGAAACATGAGGTTCACTTTTGAATTAATGTCTATGCACTTGCACAGACATTTAGAGCAACCTGACCCTATGAGGAAGTTGCATCCATTCCTGTATACAATTATAGGAAAAATACAGCAGGAGAAGTAACTGTTAGTGCTACCTTATCCTAATTGCAAGGGGAAAAAATACGGAGAGGAAGTTCAAACATTCAAGCAAAGCCACAATGACAAATCCTGCTGCCTTTCAAAAAGGACTTGCTGCTGTCATCTGGGAAGGGTCAAAAATTAATATACTTTACACCTACTGCTGTCACATCTGCCCACAGGGGGTTGTCCACATTCCTGCCACTCACCACTAAAGGTGACAGACTGGAAATTAAGGGCCCACTCGAATGAACAGCACTCTCCTGGATTCCCAGGCTCCTCCATGAGATATGCTGAGATGGACACAGAGGCAGCTTACAGCAATGAGGCCAGTGGCAGTTCTCTATAAGTAAGTTCTCTTACAGTAAGTAAGTTTATTGAAGAAACAAGTGGAAATAGAAGTATGGTGTGCCCAGGGCAAGGAAAAGTGTGTTTGTGCTCTGCACAGCAGAGAGATCACCAAAGAATTGTTCTGTGTGAAGATGACCTCTGTAGTGCCGCCATCAGCATGGAAACATGGTAATATGAGAAGCAGCTTTCATTAAGCTCCTAATATTTCTAAAATAAAAACGATCCAAAAAATGCACAACAGATTCATTGCACACAGTTATTTCATCCATTTCCCCTCCTCTCACTCCATCCCCATCTCATCCCTTTTACCTAGAGACTTCCCAATACACTTTCCAAGACAGAAGGACAATTTTGCCTAATTCAGAACTACAATGAAACAGAAAGTCCAGGTGTGAAAGAAAACAGTATTCTTTTTAAAACTTCTGCTAGAGCTGTTTGAAGTTGTTCCTGTTTTCCAGAGCAAATGCATTGGACTTCTAGGAACTGACAGCCCACTAACAAACAGGCCTGTTGAGACCATGAGAGAAATTTATTCTTTTGAGGTCAAATTCTCTACTGGCTTCACTCCAACGGCTTTAGTTGAATTCTGCAGTCATAAATTTTACAAAGTTAAAGTTTGCAGACAAAATCAAAATTCACTCATTCTTTGCAGGGTTTTTTTTTCCATATGCTGAAGCTAACCATGGGAACTGATTAGTTCATGAAACAAATTCATATGATTCTTTTTCTTCAGTGACAGTTAATTCTCTCCCAGTTCAGTTGATTCAAGACACATTCTCTCCTTATAAGACTGGAAGCGAGACATAAAGGAAAAGTCTCGTGTATTCTTCACTTGAGTCACAACATAAACAACCTACAGGAACTCTCCATAATGTGAAAATTTAGTTACTGACCAGGAATCCACTTTCTGCAGAGAGTTTTAAAAACCTCCCCACCCTGAAAGTGTTTTTAAAAATCAGTCTCTGCTAGAAGATGAAACTTTGGCAACAGAATGGATATTTTTGATCAAAATTTTAACTCCAAAATAAGAATATCCATTTCAGCTTATTCCAGCACCAAATGACATTAAATCAGTCCACAGACACAATGGGGAAAATGTGAAAATGAGCTCATTTCAACAGGAGAGATGGAAAATAGTCCCCCGGCCCTCCCCTCACAACAGTGTTCTTCTCAGTCACAGGATGGTTGTGGGAAATGGAAAGCATGCATATGAATCCCCACAGGAGGAGGCACAGACTAAATCTGTGTCCCATGTCATGGAAGAGAGCTTTTACCATATCATAGGCAAGAAGGATAAAACACCTGCTATCTGCATCTTTAAGGGGTGATTTTCCCCTGCCTCTTCCCATAAAGGTTCCTCAACACCCACTTGCAGTAAAGAAGGACAAGCCACTCATCCTGAGTGGAACAAAGTGCTTCTCCATGACACCAAGTAAAGCTCTTCCCTCCCAGAGATAATCAGGAGTTAAGACTCAGTCCTCAGTATTTTCTCCTCTGTTATCTGTGGCTGGCATTTCTGAGGAGGATGGCATGAATCCTCTTTGTAGGCACTTCTCTGCCTGCATGCACAATCTAGAGAGACATGGGGTCAAACTGATGCCTGCACAGTTCACCAGGAAGTGAATGCAAGGCAGATACTTATATTCTCTGCTGGGTCTGGATTTATACCCTTAACCACCGACTAAGCAAGGACTACAAAGGTTGGCATCACAGCCCTCTGGATACAGGTGGTAATGAAATAGCCATGGTAAAACCTTATTTCCTTCACAGGGTTTGTGGTCTAGGTTCTTGGGTTAGATAGGTTTTGCCAAGCAGTCCCACCCTGAAAAGCAAGATAATACTGTCTGAGGAAAGAGGGAAAAATACTGATTTTTAAATAAGTGAACAAGATTTTGTCTCTTAACACATGCTTCCCTTGCAAGCAGTTATTCCCAGAGGCTTTTTGCAAATGTCTTCGTTCTTATATCTAGATCTTCAGTAGACGACTACATGCAACCAGGACAGAGCTGTGCCTCTGTGGACACCCCAGATAGCCTTTGGAAAGCAGAGGAGACTTAAAACAGGAACCCCAGCTCTTCCTGTGCTTAAAATCCACCCAAACTGCCCCCAGCATTGCCAACATGCTGACTTACCAGGTTGGGGACTGAAAAGAGGGGAGGAAAAAGGTCAACGCATTCAAGGCAAGAGGTGAGAAGAGCTAACACAGGTAGGATGGTGAGCCCAGCTAAGAAACACAAAGATTTTGCTTCTTTCCAAATATTTTTCCTACTGGATTTGGAATGTTATTTAGACTGTTATGTAGAATGTTATTCAGGTGTTGGGATCAACTTGAAAATAAGAAAACGCCTCCATAGGCTCCCAACACGAAAGATTTGCCACGTCTTCACTGAACCACTGATGGACACGAATTCCCCTGGTGAAACGTGTTCTCAGATGCACAGAAACACAGGGAAGCTGTCATTCACTTTTGTGCAGAATTCTAAGGGAGGGGTATGATCAGTCCTTCCTTGTGTATCTCTCTACATTTCCCATTTGCTTGCAGAACATGGGAAAGGAGAAACATCCTATGCTTTTTTTCCCAACTTTCTTTCTCCCTCCCCGTGTTTTTTAGATCCCAGTCACCGTACCTCTGTCTTCTACATCCATCGGTCTGGTGCTCAGCAGGCAGGTTCTGCAGTGTGCCAGTTCACTTACAGGGATTTAACCTGCATCCTCACTGCAGGCAGGGAAATGAACCGAGGGAGCACTGCCCATGACATGTGCCAGCAGGTACTAAGGAGACTGGGAATTATACATGTAAAAGCTAGAAAAAGGAAGCAGATCCTACTTTGGGGTGGTCAACAAGCATAATAGAGGATTTGATCCTATCTAAAGATCCTTTTGTTTTTAGCCTGATGGAAATCCAGGGCACAGGACGCTACAGAGGGCAAAGAGGAAAAGCCAGAAAGCACAGTTACAATACAGAAGGAAGAAAAAGAGCCTGGTCCTTGCAATGAGAGGGCTAAATAGAGAATTGCAGCTATTAGCTCTCATGGAGCTCCTAGCAATTCCTCCTAGAAATAAATTCTGCAGTGGACTTGTAGGCCAAATTTTCAACTGATATTAAGCCACAGAGCTTTCAGCCACATGAGACCAGAACAGGGTCTGCCCTTACAGGGATCATAGATTGGTTTTGAGAAATCCTGCACCCCTCCAGGACAGAGGCAATTCTGCCTTGAATCAGTCATGTGTTCCACCTAGACCCTCATATGCTTCTCAGACCCCAGGAGAGTTCCCTGCTGCCCGGTGAACCATCAGAGCACAGCAGCAACGTAGTTCAGTGGATCAGTCCTCTTTGCTTATCCTTATTTTTGCAATGTCTCATCTCTAGAAAAGTGTATTTGTGGATTCATACCAATGCTGTGACCTTCTCTTAGTACCAGGTCATAATCAGATATAAAAAGCATCCCAGAGCGTTTTCCCACAAGCTCCTGGAGCCTCTGCTAACCTCATGCCAATGGCACTTTAAAATATAAAACAGACCTATCCCTTCCAGGAAGAAAAAGGAGATTTAAAGCAGAACAGGGACTGTGATGGGAGACACCATTGCATTAGTACAGAGACAATTACTTACGTTTTGGCAGCTTCTGATTAATACCAAGCTTAGTCCACCTCACAAGAAAGATATTTTCCAATTGATTGCTATGGGGTTTAGCTAAGGACCATGCTGCGCATGCTGTGAATTACTCCTCTCATCCAAGGCTCTCAAAAATACTAAAAGAGTAAGAATGAACCCAAAAGCAGGAAGAAAGGTCCCAGGTGTGCCCTCCTTTTGCACAGACAGCTTCAATGTGGCTTTCAGGAGGCTTAAAAGTCACAAGGAATAACACTGTTCCATTGAGAAGAAGTAAAAACATACAAAATCTGCAATATGTCTGATCACACCCCCCCGCTGTTAAAGTACTGAGAAGACAACAATCTTCACAAGAAAAAAAAAAAATAATCTGAGTTTTCTGTATTGCTGCTGGTCACTGAAATTTCCTGCTGACACCCGTTCGATGGTAACAAAATTGAGCACCATGCACCACAGGAAAAGATAACAAAGAATCAATGTCTAAGCAATTTCAGGATCATCTCTGAATTTGATGTCCAGCTGATTAGTTTATATCATAATAGTTCCTTGGTCCTATTTTAAGCATCTTAGAGAAGAACACTTTGTAACCCAGTTAACATGCTCCCTCATCAGGCAGAAATCAATACCTACCAAGGCAGCAATGACTTCTCTCAAATTTTGTTATGCTCACTCCAGGAGTGCTTAAACTATTAATTCCACAGAACCCACTGCAGAATTGAACAGGTATTAAATAATCCAGCATAGTAAAAGGAGCTTCTAACAGTTCATCCAGAGAAGATGAGATTGCCTGTTCCTGGGAAGAGCTAGAAGAGGGGATTGCTTCTTTCTCCTTCCTTCCCTCACAATGACCACCACGTCTGGGTGGCTGTGCCTATTTGACTTAGTCTTGAGATGAGGGAACCCTCAACACCTCTGTGTTGTGGAGGGAAGCAAGGCAAGCTGCTCTCAAGAACATATTCCCTGTGTGACAGTGCTACACAGTTTGGGATGGAACAGGTGAGGGAGTTCATTGCTCTGATGCCTTTAATTCTCCGTAGTTCCTTTGACCATGCAATCTCTGTTTTTTGAAATATAAGCCAACAGCTTATATATCTCATATATGCATACATACACATATACATACACACATATTCTTTTATATATATATGTATATTCTTCATATAGACATATCTATTCCTGTGTGCATTGGGTTTCCTCACCCGCGCTTCTGGAGCAGGGCTTGTAAGAGAATGTTGCACTAGATGCCATACATGGCACACAGACTTCAATCTTCGCTATACTGGCTAGACATTGTATTGGTATAGTTACACTAATACATACAGTCCCAGCTATCAAATTATTGCCCTAATTATCTTGTTAAAATCGTTATGCACAGACTTTCTGGTATTCAATGCTTTCTTTGTTCTCAGCTTTCACCCTTTCCATACCCTCCTGAGTCCTAAGGGAAGGTTTGAACTGAGCCACCAGTGTCCCAAGTTTTTCTTTGGGAGCTATCTGCTCAGTATGTGTGCCTGCAGGCAGGGGCATCTCTTCCTTCCATCTTTTCATCATCCTGTCAAGGAGCCTTTACAAGGGAAATGTAAGCTCTTGGTATAAAGGTTTAAGTATGAATGACATGGACAGTTAATGCAGTGAGGTATTATTTAAGGGCTTTCTTCCTCCTTTGTGTTTATTGCCCTGAAAAGGACAAACAACAAGAGTCAGAAGCATCGTTAGGCAGAACTTGGATCTGTAGCCATTTATACTGTGAAATGAATGGCTATGTGACCACAATGGGGGCTTCTGTGAGAGAAAGAAATCAGCCCGCTAGAAGACACACCTGATGTGGAGCACAGTCTTGGATAAAGTTCTTCTACACAGCCCCAGAAGTGGCAGGTATTTACCAGTAAGTCAAGACACTCAGTCATGGCCAATACTCAAAGGCAGGTACCAAAAAGCAGCATATCACACACAATTCTCTGGGATTAAACATCCTTGACTTGATTTCATTCTTCCTTAATACTAATTTTTTAAATGTTTTGCTGAAATCCACTCTGCTTCTACATAACAATTTTATGACCTTTACCTTAATGATCATTATTAATTGATGGCTTGGGTTTTTTTTTTTAAATTCAGAGCAGCTCTAGCTACCTCCCTTACACTCTGAAGATCTGCATTCTCACTTACCTATATTCTTATGTCCTGAGGCTTCATTCAATGTACTCCTCTTGCCTAGCTACCTTAGGAGCACAACCTTAGCATAGTTGTGCTCCTACCTTCCAGGGCCATGTCTCTAATACTGCAAAACCTGATGTGTTCAACCACTCAGAAAATTCCTCACTTTCCTAATGCATCAGAGTGGGGCACAAGCTGGCTATCAGATAATTTCCCAGTCCTAGCAAAAGCCAACACAGGAAAGAAAAATGCCAGTCTGTTAAGACAGGGGTCTGGTGTGAGTTGGGCATGACTTGAAGAAGAATGGAAGATCTTTGTTGGTTTAACAAACAAATGATTTTTAATTTGGAACGGTGTTAGCATAGCAAAGTGTTCACAAGGGGAACGTTTCTCATCCCTCTCTAAACCAGAATGGACTGGGGCACTGGAGGAACAAAAATGGGATTCTCCTGTCCTGATCAGTCAAGAACACCTGATCTGTGGCAGCAGGAAAAAAAAGAGTGCTGGAGAACGTATGACACAAATCAGGACTTAGGGAGCTTCACAATCACTCTTACTTGGTATGAATTGGTTTAGGTGGTGCATTGGATCATTGCAATCACTCATGGAATGGTGAATTAAAAGGATGGTTGGGTCACTTGTTTGGTACAGAGATTCACCTATTTGGTGTCCTAGGCCAGGCACTTCGAAATTTTGTACTGCTTAAATTAGAAACAGACAGACTCTGGTCTTTTTCCTCAATTGCAAGTGTGATTAAATTCTGAGCTAATTAAACTGGATAGTAATTACTTTGCTTGTTTTAAAGAGCCCTTTAAAAACTGTAACACTGTAGTCATCAGATTGGTGAGTGCTTATTAAATACTTGGCTTTTTTGCATTTGGTAGTTGGAGGGAGCTCCTGGGGGCTCTGATGTTTGGATCCAGTGGTGCTCAGACCCACTGCAGTCAGGAGCCAGATATCCCTGGGCAGCAGACAAGCAGCAAACACCAGACATTCAGGAACAGAGAAATCCCCAGGAAACCTGAAGAGAAGGAAGCTCAGTGACCAAATGAAATTCTCCTGTTCAGCTGGTGAATCTGGAAACAGCAAGACAAGAATAGTGTCTCCACGGGGAGGCAAGTCCTGGTGTAAAGTCAGCTTGTGGCTTCAACTGTCTGACCCATGCAACTGCAGGGCTCACGTGGGATTATTTGGATGGCACCACTGGCCTTTACACCCTGTGCCTGGAGCAGGCATCCAAGCAGGGAAGGACCATGTCTTGCCCCTGTCCTCCTCCTTGCCATCTTTGACCCAACTGATGACTGAGGTCAGAGAGGTGGGATGCCAGCCACTTCCCGCGTGTCACCCTCTCACTCCTCTGCTAGGGAAGTGAGTATAGTGCTTTCACACTCTCCCCTGCTTATACCCCACTTGCGCTCCCTCTGTGAGCCATCCTACACAAAACCAAGCCTAACACCACTCTGCCTTCAGTGGGAATTCAAGTGGAAATGGAATAACAACCCAGATTTGGGTTATAGCTGTGGGAAAACAATTTCATCCTTGTGAGAGCTTGGTTATAACCACATTTTCATACTGATAAGCTATTTAAAGCATAAGAGAAAACTTCTCTGTTATGCTCAGCTCTGGTATCTTAGTCTGTGATCCAGCCAAGGAGTGCCTGATAAAGACTCCGTATTTCTCCATTAATTAAGAGGCTTTAATTACTTGGGACAGCTAATTTAAATTAGCTCTAGGAATAGCTATAGACCTCAAGAGATCAAAGGACAATGCAGTTAATTCATAACAGTTTGAGGGAACACTCTGCTTTAGGAAAGGCATTCAACCAGGTAGACCAAAGTATTGGATGTATAGCTGGTCATTTAAATGCATCAGATTTTACTTAATTTTTTTCTTCACACAGTGCTTGCTGGTCCTTCCTGGAGTTACAGTCACAGGCTTTTTCCCCTGTGATGTGATCCCAGCTGGACTCTTGCCTGGGCAGAAAAGGTACTTTTGACAACCCTGTATTGTCTTCATACAACACAAGAACTAGAAAGGACACGCTGGCTGTGTCTTTCCAGTGATGTCATACTGCGTTTCCCCAAACCCTGGGACAGCCATGAGCAGTTCTTTCCATTACTGCCTTCCTTTCACCACACTAAGGCACCACACAGTGTGAGAAACAAACACAGTTTGTTTTTCACAAACAGTGATGGCATATACCAGGGTTGGCTCACCCAACTTGTTAGCACACAGAGCAGGGGTGGAAAATGAGATCAGAAGCCTATAAAGGAACTGGAGATGCACAGATAATGCTGTAAAAGATCAACTCGCTCCTGATTCAGGACTGGACAAGAGCCTTTCCAAGGAGGCAAGCTGGACCAGAGGTGCAGAAAATCACTAGACATCTTTTCTTTCTTGTTCGTACAAGCACACGTCTATCTACAAAGGAAAACAAGGTGTAGGTTTCGACTGGCTGCTGTGATCATTACCAATAGCTAATTAGCAATAGCTTTGCATTTTGAACTCCCTGATATGTTTAGCACTGGAGGAAGAACTTGTTCTGCAGAACGGGTAGGGCCATCTTCAGGTGCAAAGAAACCTACAGATTACTGTTCTCTGTACTGAAACACGGCAGTAGGCTGGCCTGTGGGAAAATAAACTGTTCACTGAAGGGCAAAATGTTCTAGATAACCAAAACCTGACAGTCCGAGCCAGGATAAAGTCCTTATCACTGGCATAGCTGGGCAGGTAACAGCTGCCTCCAAGCCCAACAAAATACTGCTATTTTAGAAATAGCAGCAACTTCTCATTCTGGTACAAACTGCTGCAGTTGGGACACTGTTTGCATGGCATAGCATATTTGCTTCTCCCCCCATGCTAACATGAATCCTTCACATCAGATGTGAAGCAGGATCCCAGCAACTTGGACTTCTTGCAATTCTGCTTCTCTTTTTTTTTTTCCAGGAAATACCACTTTGAACTTAACAAACACATCACCCTGTCTGAACAGAAGCATAGGTTCTGTGGGACACACATGTAAAGGGTAAGACAGCAGAGTAAATTTGGTTCTGTGTGGCGACTGGCAGAGAGCAACACTCAATTTGATATGAATTTTAGGTGAAGCCATTTTATTAGGTGAAATCACACAGATTCTATACCTTTGTTACTGCAAACGTGGCAAGCTAAAAACCTGCTAATTGGCTACACACACTGTTCACACTGTATTGATTGGTTAGTAATTATAACGAGTTCTGATAAACCTATCTTATAGCTAAATATTGTTAGTT
This sequence comes from Zapornia atra, assembly GCA_013400835.1. Classification (NCBI taxonomy): domain Eukaryota; kingdom Metazoa; phylum Chordata; class Aves; order Gruiformes; family Rallidae; genus Zapornia; species Zapornia atra. Next base: position 256,456 of record VZTU01003676.1, on the reverse strand, counting down.
TACCTTTAATACCTAAAAACATCCGCACACCTGCTGGTTTGAACCTCTTGTTATATTTGGTTCCTAACATGTTCCGTTACTCCCAAATACCTTCCCATAACTGCTTCTTGGTTTAGGGTAGCCTGTACCCCTATCAACAAGGCTGCTGTGTTTTGAGAATGTGATTATTAGGATCCTCTCAGCATGAGTAACTTCTCCTTTCTCATGGGAACAGAAGAATATCGTCAGGGCCTAAATCTTGGGAGAAGAGAGCTAGGCTGCTAGCAGGCCTGCTGTCTTCCCCAACAGTTCTGCACACCAGCTGATCCACTTTCCTCCGAGGAGCACATCAGAAAAGGAACATGAAAATTCTCTTGCAAAAGTCTCCGTGGGGTTAACCACACAACATTCAAATACAGGTCCTGCGCTCCCCACTCTCCACCTGTAAAATCTTTTAAATCCTTGTCAGGCCTATATGAGGTGCCTCACTCTGGACTGGAAGAACCCCAAAAAGCTGGCCAGCATCAGTATGATGCTGACATTTTTCAACAGATTTTTCAGTTAATCATTTTTCCATGAAATCTGGATTTGTTTGGGGATTTCTTTGTTGTTGGTTTTTTAGCTCCTGAGTTTCAAAATGGTAATCTGTTGAAGAAGGTGACTGCTACTAAATACACCAGGAAGGCCTCTTCAAGCAAACAATTAGACAATTACAATGGAAGATATTAAAATAAAGCTTCTGTGATATGACGGGATTGATTTAAGAGGGTTACAGGAAGCTGGAGCCTGCTGTTCTGTGACAAATTATTTCCCTGAGAAAATGCAGTAAGTGCAACATAATCATGTAATGGAATTGGTCTTGAAATATCACTAGCTCCAGGGTTTGGGAATCAGCAGCCCCCCCGGTGACCTTGTGTTTAACATCTTTCTTCACAATCTAGGAAAAGAAAAGGCAAACAGTATATGGGATAAACCAGCAGGCAAGAAGCTTCAACTGGATCAGAGGCTGGAAATGTCAGGCTTGTTTAGACCATGGGGAACTCGGGGGGAAAGAGATCTGGTTAGAGGACTCAGGTGGGATGTTACGGGCTACATCAAAAAACCAAGCCTGCTATCAGAGGCACTCACATGAGGGCAGGACAGAAGGGAGGGCTGCCGAAAGGGAGAGGAAGGCAAGCAGAAGCAGAGGAAAAATTGAGCTTATTGATAAGGTTGGAAAGCTGCCTTCTCTTCACAGAAAGTGTACTCGAGGCCCCAGAGAGTCTGTCAGTGGCTCCGGGAGGGACTGATCTCATTCACAAGTGAACACGAGGGCCAAGAAACGCCAGGACACAGAAAACTGCCCAAAAGATGAGCAAAACCAGGGAGGCTACGTTCTGGAAACCTCAGGCTTGAATTCCACGGACAAAACTGAGGGGGTTACTGCTGTGCTTAAAGCAATTACAAACACGCGGTGCGGAACAACGCTGTCCACACGGTGCTCGTCCCGCCCGAAGGGGACGCGAGCGGGAGGACGAGGCGGCATTCCCCGGCTGCTGCCGCTGGCGGCCGGGCCTGCGAACGGCGCTGGGCCGGGAGGCCTCCCTGTGTCCCCGCGGAGCCAGAGTGGCACCTGGTGGCCACATCCCCTTCGCGCCAGCCGCAAGCTGGTTCTTGTTAGCGGGGTTTCTTGGAATGCTCGGAGCAGTGGAGGTGACGGGAAAGCACTTTGTACGAAGAAGGTCTGATTGACTAGGTCAGGGACAGCTGCTGGCTGCCACTGTTACGGTCTGTCGTTGCAGCGTCCCTCTGCATTAGTCTCCCTTACCCACATCGTTATGCTCCTGCATGTGGGAAGGGGGGAAAGGAAGGAAGGAAAGGAAGGAAAGGAAAGGAGAAACGAAAGAAGGGGGAAAGAAGGGAAGGGAAGGGAAGGGAAGGGAAGGGAAGGGAAGGGAAGGAGAAAGGGAAGGGAAGGGAAGACCTATCCTAGCTTGCTGAAAACATCTATTAATTTTTTTCCCATGTGCTTAAAAAAAGAAAAAAATATTAATTCAGGGCTTCCTATGTGGGCAGAGGTAAAGTGAATCTGTTTCCAATCAGCTACCAAGCGTAGCATCCCTAGAGATGCTTAGCGCCTTGGAAGAACATGTTGTTATTCTCCTGTCTCTGAGACGTTCTGCGCCTCGGCAGGACACGACTTCTCTAACTCCCTGCTCTCTGTAAACCCTGTGAATAATAGATGTGCTCTGAGGCAGATCTTCTGCCAGGGGTGCACCTCACATCACTCATCTAGCAAAGCTGGATTTTTGTTGCAGAAGGGCTCTGAGGGACAAACAGTACAACAAGCCCACGCAAAGCACCAAACCTCAGCCAGCCTGTTTTCATTGGATTCAAACCTTGATGCTGAGTGATTTTGGTACAGCTGGAGCATGAGTGCCTCATCAGAGATCAGATGCTGAGGGGCCGTCTGTCTCCTTCCTTCTGACAAACATACATTCCTGATGGAAGTTTTTCTGGAGCTGGGCCACTGTCTCTCTCCTGGGTGGGGACTTTGATGCCTAAGAACAGCCACACTCAAACTGCTGCCTTTCCCTGTTTGAGACTTGGGTCTTTTTGCCCAGGTGTTCCCTTTCCAAAAAATTCACAGGAACATACGGTCTCAACTGTCAGTACCTCTCTGCAGGTTTGGCAGGAGTTGCCAAGCGTGCTCAGAAGTCACTGGGCTGTGGAGTGAAGCATGCACACGCAGTGGCATGGGCGCATGATGCGGTAAGATGAGCTGTGCTTCCTTAGAAAAACCAACTATAAAATCTGGGGCTGCATGAAACAAAATCCATAGCTGTTGTTCTGCAACAAAATAATGGAAGCAAGGATGAAGCAATTATACAGCAATTGCCACAGAGGAAACGCTACTGAGGGACAAAGGATTTACTCTTTCTTGTTTCTCCTTGAGATGCATCCACAGCTGGCAGAGGAGCATTAATATTCTTGGCCCACCTTCTCCAGTGATACAGAGCTTGCCCTCAGCCAGCTCTCTTCACCTCCTGGTTTTGCATTATATGGCTGGAGTAAGGAGAGCACTGCCAGCCCTCTAACCACAGTGAAGTACCGTGTGGTTGAGCTGGACCAGGCCTGGTTGCTGGTTAAAAGATATGCTTACACGGAAGGGCAGAGCAATGGCAAGCCACAATGTGAACTCCATCTGCTGTCGTCACACCAATGCAAGGCTGAGAGTTGGCCTCTTTCTCTGAGACACAGGGATTTCTCTGGTTTTGCTTACATCATGCTGAAACGGGTTTAAAACAACTAGGAAAAAAAAGTGCCACTTTTATTCTACAACAAAAACGTGGCGTGTTGAAAGGCACAGGCTCTGATTGTGGTGGATCAAAGACAACTTTAATAACAACTGAGCAAACTTTTATACCCTCTGGATGGCTAACGCGGGAGCCTCGAGTCAGTATCTCATCCGGAGGAGGGATCCACATCATTCTCCTTTCCCTTTGCCACTCCTCCACCCTGACCAGCACAGACCATGCAGTGACATGCTGAGTGCACAGCAGCCAGGGAGAGCTCAGGGCTGCTTCAGGAAGGGCCCAAAACTCACTTTGGAATTGGCTAGTGCCAAAAAAAGATGGCATTTACGGGCACAGAGACAGCCACCGTAACAGTTCATCTCTCCTACATGGTTGTGCACACTATTTTGTGGAAACATGCAAAAACAGAATTGCAAAATGAAGGATGGATATTCCTCCTGGTCAGTGGGGTTACAAGTCCCATGGGTTGGTGGCTATTCTATCAGGCAGGGCAGGGAAAGGAGGCTGGGCTTCTGCAGGACATCACGGTCCCTGTTTTGTAGGGAAGGAACAAGCACAGCAACGCCAGGAGACATTGTTAAATCATTTGCATTCATTTGCATGAACATGAAATTTCTGCAGAACCCCAGACCTTGCACACTGTACTAAGAAGCTACCACTAGCTGTAACCATCTTGCAGCAAAAAAAAAAAAAAAAAAGCTATAATTTCAATGAAATACTAATTGCAGAGCACATCCTACTAGGGCTCCTCAGGGAGGAGAGAAAAGCTGTGGGGAGGACTGCACACACGATTCATTTGCATGAGCTGCCCTTATTATTCCTCCAGGTTCTCTTTTTTTCTCTTCAGTATTAATTAAAGCTCATGCTGTGACAACCATGGGGTGGAGAGGGAGCAACGGGGAGGCCCACTGAGTGACTAGCAGCCATTTCAGCAGGTTTAACTTGCCCTAGTACATCTTATTTTTTCCCTGTTTCCTAAACCTGATGGAAACAAATTCCAGCTTTCTTTGCAAAAATAACCCAGTTGATCTCCTCCACAGACAATGCACAAAAAGCTGTGGATATCCAGAGCTTTCCCCCATGTTTGGGAAGCTCCCAAACAGGAGATATACTCCTGACTGCTTACTCTGCGCAGGTTTTGTAGTCATATCCAAGGGGAAACAATGCCTCCAAATTGTTTGGGGCTTCAAACAGGTTAACACAGGTCTCACATCAGCTGCTCTGGAGATAGCCTGCAACTCTAGAGCTTATTTAACTTCAGTAAAACCCAGGGTTTCATTTAACACCCTACTCTCCAGGGGAGTTAAATGTCACTTGAAAAGCAGAACGAGTGAAATCTAGTAGGACCACCAAAGTTCTGCAGGTTTCTACTAAATTGCAGCAGAAAAGGTCCTCCTACCTTCCACCCTCTTTTTTTTTCAACTGGAAACTTGCTTTCAAAGCAAGGTCTGCCCACAGTACTCAAGTATTTCCCTAGGCATGTGCTGCCATTTGGCCATGACTTGGATGTACATTGGTGGAAAGGCTTCCAAAGCTTTCCCTACAGGCCAGATTCACTTCCCTCCCGTGCTGCCCCACCATCAGACTGGCCACACTGCTGCTGCTGGCACTAGGGAGACCCATGCTCAGCTTCTCCAAGGGTCACACCTTCAGTGTGCCTCAGCAGGCCTCCCCACAGCTTTCTGTCCCTTTTTTGGCTCATGGCAGAAGTATTTTTCTTCCATCTCTGGCCTGACAGTATGAAAACAAAGAGCCACCTCACAGTGCCATGGTGAGAAGATACAGACAATTTAAAGGCCGATTCCTAATGAATATGAGCATTGGCTCTTGTGTCTCTGGATTAGCAACAAAACCGTAGTTTTTCTGACAACAGAACTAAGTTACTGTTCCATCTTTAAAGCATGCTTTGCAGGCTCTGCAGACTCAGGAGGCCTCATTTCTGTGAGCTGCTCAGTGCTCTGCAGTGGATATTGGCCATCTCGCTGCCCACTGGCTCAGAGCAATGCACATTTGGGAGCTCTATCAATTACAGTTTTAATAAAGGCTTTAATAATATTTTTTTAAAGGCTTAATAAAAGCTCTAAGGACTAGAGGTTTATATTTTCAAAATAGTTTAAAGTCAATGCTTACTGTGGCACTGACCCACACTGGCAACTCATGAATAGTTGAGAGGCTCAACATGCTGTTTCTAAATTGCCAGCCGTGGTGGGAAAGAAGTGGGCATCAGAAGTGCAAATTGATTGACTTAGTTCAATTAAAAATTAATCTAAATGCCATAAATCCAGGTTTTACCTCAACAGCATTTGAATTAGCATCATGCTATACCTAGAATAGGCAAAATCAATGTATAGCATTGTGGCATATATATATAGAAATACACACCCCTATGCTCCAGCTTGCACCCATTGCCCCTTGTCCTATCATAGGACATCATTGAGAAGAGCCTGGTTCCTGGCTTTGTCCTCCTGACACTCACCTTTTACATATTTATAGACTTGCTCCAACCCTGTGTTTGGGTAATGCTGCAGGGCTTTCAAAATGGCTAGATGGCTGCGTCAGCAGCGATGCTGGCAGAGGTCTAAAGAGAGGGGAAGCACATCTCAATGTAGGATGCTGCCTGCAGTGCCCTTGATGTCTTGAAACACTGTGTAAAGTAGCTGAAAGGCCACCTTCTTCTTGGCTTGGCAAATATCTACACAAGGATCCAGAGCTATACATAATTGTGGTGGTTTGACCCTGGCTGGAGGCCAGATGCCCACCAAAGCTGCTCCATCACTCCCCTTTTCAGCTGGACAGGGGAGAAAATATATATTGAGAGGCTCAGGAGTCGAGATAAGGACAGGGAGAGATCATTCTGCAATCAGCATCACGGGCAACACAGACTCAGCACAGAGTGAAGGAAAGAAACTCCCTAATTTCTGACACTGCACTGCACACCCACTGACACCAGAGTCGGGTAATGAGAAGTGTGACCAGATCTTAAAGCACCTTCCCCCACCCCTCCCTTCTCAGCTTCACTTTAGTCATGATTTCGCTCCCTTCTTCCCCCCATTGTGGCGCAGGGAGGGGCAGGGAATGGGGGTTTCAGTCAGTTCCTCACAAGATGTGGGAACATTCCTCACACCCTTTCCCTGCTGCACCATGGGGTCCCACCCACGGGAGACAGTCCTTCATGAACGTCTCCAATGTGAGTCCTTTCCCACGGGGCTTCAGCTCCTCACCAGCTGCCCCAGCGTGGGTCACTGCTATGGGGTGCAGTCATAAATCATTGAATGTCTCTCAATCTCAGGCTGCTCCAGCCTGGTCCCCCACAGAGTCACAAGCCTCCCCCCCAGCAAACCTGCTCCAGCACAGATCTCTCTCCCTCACTCATCTCTGTGTCTCTGTCTCTCTCCATGGGCTGCAGATGCTGGCAGAGGCTTGCTCCAATGCAGGTCACAGCATTTTCTGTGTGTCTCCACCTGCTCCAGTGTGGGGCCTCTCCACGGGCTACAGGTGGATGAAAAAGAACACAAGTTTTAGGAGAAAACTGTTTCTTTTTGTTTAAAAGATACATGTTTTTCTAATGAAAAAGCATCAAAATCGTTGTTGAAACTCTTGAGTGTTAAGAAAAAAATGGCAATTTCTGTGTAGAATGCCCAAAGTTTCAATAATTTAAAAACTGTTAGGAAAGGCTGATTGGATGGGATTTATTGTTTTTTAGAAGGAGGTAATTTTGAGGTTAAAAAGTAAAAATTGCTACATGCTTCACTGCTTTTCCTATGTGATTTTTCTGCTTAAAAAGAATCATCTACCTTGGCTCACAGCAAAGCTGAACAGGTGGTGAAGCACTCATCCATGCCTGGAAAACTTGCCCTCCAGCAGGCTTGGTTTCTGAGACTTTAGGGGGGCCCTCTGGAAGCCTCTCCCATGGGACCCTTGCCCTCTCTCAGCCATCTCTGCCTGTTTCCTTGAAAGTGGCAGATCTTTGAAACCTCTTGCTTTCTGGTTGAAATTAGCCAACAGCACAGAAGCTGCTAGAAGAGAACAGACACATCTCATGGAGTCCACATTTCCTTAGGGAAAGTGGACTAAAACTAGTCCAGAAGCAGATTTCCAGACAATATGTTCACGCTGCTAGTCAAGAGTTCTGGCTAGGACCCGTACAACATGTGAACACATTGGTTCCCCCTCATCCTAAAATATTTATTCCTATGTAAGGAAAACCCAAACCTCTAAAACCAGGAAACCACTACTCATGAAGGATCAGAGCCACATTTATCACTTCATGTGTTTCATGAGATTACCCACACCCGTGTTGGGAAAACTGAAGCCGGGATTCAAACAGAGCGCTGCACGCATCCTTAAGGAAGCTGCTTCAGCTTCTCCTGCTCACAGTTTTCCCCTTTGTATTTCACGGGCAAGGATGTGCTCAGAGACCAGACGATGTCCTGCTGGGATCCTGTGCTGAGCCCTACACGAGCTGCCTCTGCTCAGGAAGCCCACATGGGCTGAGAGCTGCTCTGAGCAGCACCTCAGTGCCTCGCATTGTTAGGCCACTGTTAATTACAACCTCCCACGGCTGTTTTGCTGTTATTACAGGTACTAGAATAGGTTTTACAGGTATGAATAGATTGTTTTGAAGGCTTACACTCGGGGGCAGCTAGCAACAAGGCCTCCTGCCATCTCATTCAGGCATTGCTTATCTCAGGGAAGGAGAGCAACTGCGCGGGGGTCTGCAGGTCTGCCAGCCCTGGGCACCAGCTCCTTCTCACCCTTTACTTCCGCACACCACTCAGCTTTGAACGCTCCCCGCTGGGAAGGGCTGCGCTACTTCTTGCCTCAGGGAACGCATCTACGATTCGCCGCTGCTTAGGCGGCCGGGATGCTCGCAGGCAGAACGCACCGGCTGGACCCTAGCAGGAGGGCGGCTAAGCCTGCGCGTTGGGGTACGCGGGGCGGCAGGCAGCGCTCGCTGGCCGCACGTCCCTTCCCAGTGAAGGTGCCCCGCAGGGGGCGGCTCCTGCTCCCCGCCGCGGCCCTTCACACACCCCCCGCGTACCACGCGGCCCCCTGCTCCCGGATAAACGGCGAGGGGAATACACCTCGGTTGCCCCGCAAAGAGCCTGCGTGACGCACACCAAAGCCGGCCCCAACGCCGCTACGTCACAGCACCGTTACACACCGGCTCTTACGTAGCGGCGGAAGTCGCAAAGGAAGGCGTGGCGCCCAGGCGAGCCGCCAATGGCGGGCGG
>VZTU01003676.1:211135-238570 GCA_013400835.1 Zapornia atra | reverse complement strand
CCGGCGCCGCGGGGTGGGGGCGGCCGCCGTATCATGAGGGGTCGGCGGTGTGGAGAGGTGGGGGGCATTAGGCAGCAGGGCGGCGGCGGGCGCGGGGGGAGGGTTGGAGGGTGCAAATCAAATTTGCTGCTTTTTTTGTGAATCAAAGTGTCTCTCTTAGTGCGTGAAAAGTTGCGAGGTGGAAAGGGAAGGGCGGCGCCCCGGGCCGGCTGCCTCCTGGTGAACTTTCCGCGCTCCCGGATTGAAAATTCTGGGACTTTTTTGTGTTTCTGCAACAGGGGCCCGCTGGCCTCTGGGGAGGAGGTTGCCGTGCGGCGGGCGGTGTCGGGCGGTGTCAGGCGGTGAGTGAGGAGCGGAGCTAGCCCGCCACCCGGGACAGGCAGCGCTCCCTCCTTCCCTCCCTCCGTCCCCCCGCGGCTCTTCGGCGAGGGGAACGGCGCCTTCACCCGCAACAACGACAACGCTACCAGGAATAAATCCTGTTACAGATGCTGTCCGGTGATGTAATTTTCCTGAAAGCCATTGGGGAAAGCTGGAGAGGCCCTGAAGGGCGGGGAGGGCGGGCGGAGGGAGGGAGCGTCCCGCAGCCCGGCGGGAGGCGCCGGGTGGGCGGCATCGCTTCCCGCCGAGAAGCCCGCCTCGCCTTGCCCGTGAGCGGCGGATTAACAAATTATACGAATAATAATTAAAAAAAAAACCCAATTAAAAAGCCGTTTACAGGCGGTAAAGCTGACGGCTCGATGTTAACGACGGGAACAAGGATTGGGAGAGTTGGGAGAGCCGTGCATATGCCGTTTTCCATCAACTGCAACTTTTAATGGTAAAATTCACTGCAGGTCGAACGAATGTGGGAATAGCGAATGGTAATAGAAAAGCAGGTCCATTTTTTTAGATATACCAGCAAATTGTTCCCCTCCTCTTCCATCGCTTTAAAAAACCCCCAAAAAAACAACCAACCAAAAAACCCCCCAAGATTTCTGATTGAAGAAAATTTCTTTGCTTTTTAATAGTGATTTCTTATTGTTTATTGAACTTTTTCCACTAGAAGGGAGTTGTCAGGAAGCTACATGAAATCTTTTTTGACAGGGATTTGTTGATTGATCCAAACGTTGTGTGCAAGGTTCTGTTTCTTTAAAACTAAGCTGGTAGGAAAAGTAGCAGCAAAACCTGTGAGGGATAATGAATACTTCCATAAAAGCCTATCCTGATCTCGGTGACCCCTGAGCACCATGAGCTGTAATGGATTTACACTAGTGTGATGTTAACATAAGGCTCCCAGGGCATTTATCGACATACATAGCATCGATGACAACAGTAATGCAGAGGTTGTAAACTGGGTTATGATGTGTTTTAACTCATAGATACAGAATATCATTCAAGACCAGTACAGGGACTCTGTACAAGCTCTACCAATGCACCACTTGTGCTATAAAAATAAAAGGCTATTTTTCAGTGCCTCTGAGAAATACATTGCATCGCTTCCCATCAGAACATGTGGACTTTTCCTGTAGTATATGTGCCCGTTTGCTTCTAGTCTCAACATGTTTTTTTGCTGTTCTTGAACTGTGTAAAATAGTTGGTGTTCTTTTAAGAGTGAGAGCTGCTCTGTGGAAATATGTTCTTTCCTATTTGTAGTAGTCAGAGACTGGCTGCTGCGGCACACAGGCAGTCAGATGTGGAAAATCAGCTTCTTTGCTGTTGCTGTCAGTGACAGCAACAAGTTGAGTTTAGGCTGACCCGACTTGAGTCTAGATTACTGTTGCTCATTAAAAAGCATGGCGGAGTCTCCAGGTCTTCTCTTGCTGTAGTGACTCTGTGGTGCGGTGGCTGGCACTGTAACATAGCTTTTCTCAGGGAACAAATCTGACTTGGAGACATGAAGGGCACAGACTTTCATGTGAAATGGGGCACTATTTTCATACAGCCACCTCTTGAAGAGTAATTCTATGCTGAATACTACAGACTGACGGCTATGTCAATGGGGACACCACTACTGCTGGGCTGGCATGGAGATTTGTGTGTATTCTTCGCTGTTGTCCTGCCAGAGCTGGCTACTAGGTGCTGTGAAAATCCTGAAGATACTCCAGCTACTGGCTGCTAATAGCTAAGTATGTGGCATAGGACTTTTTTTTGGTAATTTATCCCCACCGCCACCACCACCCTGTGGGGTATTTAGAGGTTATCAGAATGGCAAGACTACAAAAGAAGTAGTATTGACTGAGTTGTCAGCTCTGAAGAGATACTCTAGTTCAGTCTTACATAAGCTGCTTTAAGGGACAGTTTTTAATTATTTGCTCCTTGTATTGCCTTTATTGCTTAATCCTACGCAGACTCCTTGGAAATAGACAGCTCAACGAGGAGTGAATTCCCTAGTTCACCTGAAAGTGGAAATGTCTTTTAGCTATTCTTTAAGATCCTCCAGCCCTCTTTCCCACAGTATTTACATTTGGTTTGACTTTGTTGTCATAAACCATCATATTCTGTGCTGCTAGAGGACTTGCAGCACTGGAGGTTGAACAGGCGTAGCAGAAAAGCAAGGAGTTCTTAGTGAAAAGAGGATGTGAGAAGGGCAGGGATGGGGAAGATGTAAATGCATATATGCTTGCACAATGCTGAGGATAGGGGGAAGTCAGAAGAACCACTGGGTAAAAGTGCCAGTGCCTTCATGTAGAGGCCACCAGCACCGCTGCAGCTTATCAACATGGATTATCCAAAACCTTGCTGTAAGCACTGATACTGTAGCTTATACTATGACAAATTTCATTTCCCTTTTTCATTTCCCTCCTTATTCCTGGCCTGATCCCCATCTTGTTTCCTCTTTGCTACTTTCAGTTATGAAGGCTTATGATGTGCATCTCTTGTCACACTTGCTGCTGCTTTTCACATCACTTCAAGCCCCACTAACACTTCATTTGGCCAAGACCCTGCCTTTCTCTTCTTTGACTTTCCAACTGATGGATAAGTGCTCTGCTCTTTGCTTCTTTTCAATTCCTGTAGTCTATTTTATGTCTTCTTCACTTGACAAAAGTGCTGTCCTCAAGATCGCTAACTGAATTTTCTCTCCAACATCATTGGCAGCTTCTTGAGTAAATAATGGTTTATTTTTCCTCTCAGGGACAAGAATGCTATTCTTCCCAGATAGGAGGCTTCTCCCCATAAAGGTCTCTCTCTTTGTATCCCCATACTAGATTCCTTTGTCCAGCTATCATCTCTCTTGTATCCCTCCATTCCTCTTTAGGTGTTCTTCTGTTTCAGCTACTGTACCAAGCGTGCCTATCTTTCCCTTTCTCCCTCTGTGCATAACTTTCTGTGTACAAACCTCAGCAGTAATGCTCTAAGTTTTCTAATGTCTCTAACTAGATGAGCTCACTAGCTGTTGCTGTTAGAACAGGTGATCTGTCTTTACTGTAACTTAGTGATGTTTTACAAAGGATTCCAGAAGCTTTAAGATGGCTTCCAGAAGAAAATTATGTATTCATTAGCTCTTTCAGAAATAGAACAGTTCTAGAAATGAGACAGTAGCCCTCAACAGCAGATGTTCTTAGACCCTGGTCAGAGCACTGAGGTGTCTCACATTGTCATTCCTAAACATCGTCTCCATCACTGATGCCACATCAGCCACAAGAATTGCACTGGAATTGAATCCAGCATCTGGAGTGTCCAAGATAAGGCAAAAAAACCACTATAAGCACTCTAGCAGGGAGGTGCTTCCAAGGCATATTTATAAGCTGCATAAGCACTTACCTTTAAACATAGCAGATATGTAACCTAGCATTGTAAAACTAACAGGTCTTTGTAAGAAGAGACTCAGTACTTTGTGACTGCTCGCTGGAAAGAGTCATGTTAAAGCATGATGGAAGCTCAGACTCTTTCCAGACAGAGAGGTAAGGGACTTGCAGATAAGTTGGAGACCTCATGATGTCAACACATTGGCCTCATGTTTACAAAAAAAACCCCAAACAAACCCAAAAAACCCCTGAACCCCCCAAAAAAACAGACAACAAACCAACAACAAAAAAAAAAGGCCAAGCAAACCAGAATTGTCTGTGTCCGAATCTTACTGGGCAGTGTTTCTCCAAGAGAACAAGCACGTTTCTCATGTTGATCAGAAATATAGAAAGGTAGAAAGATTTTGTGTTTAGTCTGCGTAGAACATGAAGTTTCTTCATGTAGCTGCTACACGTTGCTACAAACATGCACATACCTGCCTTGCTCTTAGGTACGTGTGGCAGGAAGTCTGTTACAACGCCATTTAAGGTGTTGAGCAGCTCATCTGATGTGGCATTTTCTTAGTCTATGGAAGGTAGAAATTTCTATTTTTTTCTTATTAAAAGAGACTGATGGGAATTACTGTTTTCTCCAATATTGGGCGATGTGGGGTGGTTTTTTTTGCCTTAATACTGCCACTGAAAATATCACAGGGTACATCATCGTGCACAGAATTCATATTACCAGCTATGACTTACCTGCTTGGCATTTTTGCTCTTTCTTCTTTTCTCCCCTGATGCTTACCCTCACTTTATTTTTCAATTTTTTAAAAAAAAATGTTGATTGCTCTCTTGTTTCTCCACTCTCCTGCAGATCACCCAGTGTGAAAGGGACCGTGCGCTCTGCTGCAGCAAGCACAGGCACACCCCTCCCTGTAGCAATCAGGTTCTGTACTGACTTTGACTTAGATGCAGGGCAGGCATCTTTGAGACCTTCTGATCTTTCTGTATTTTCCATGCTTCTGTCTTTTTTGCTGTATTTCTTCTTTCTTTTCTTATCTCATCCAATTTGTAGATGGGTCTGAAAGAGTAGGAAAATACTTCCATTTGTTTTGTCCACGTGGCTGCACATTGGTTCGTTATTAAGGTTTCCTGGATGTTTGTTTCGGTTCTTCTCACAAAGAAGGAAGAAAGAAAATGCATCAGGATAATGTGGTCCCAGAATAACCAAAGCAAGCAGGAAACATTGGGTAGATGCAGCACCTTGAAAGAAAAGGGTTAATACGTCTATTGCATGTATTCTAAAGTGACTCTATCTCTAAAAGCTTGCAAAAGCTTTAGAGTAAATGATGTTTTCAACATTGTTTGGTCTTCATGATAGAGTTCATTTATGAAATGAGCCTTCTAGAACAAAGAGATGTGCCAATGTGGCTTCTAGGAAGCTCAGTGACTCAGAAATCAGCCACTTCATCTGGTGGGTCATGTGAATGGTGTAATGAAAGGTTGATTTGTCTGAGTAGATGCAGTCACTTACTCATGTGGTAAGAAAGTCAGATCACTTGGTTACATTTGCTTTGGTTGAAAGAGTTTCATAGATTTGGAGCTGTCTGTGGTCCAAAACTGGTTGTACTGGGGATTTATAGAATTTGCCTGGTCTCAGCCTTTGGAGGGCACAAGTCTCAGTGCAATTACCTGCATCCATGCTGATCAGAAGCTGTAAATTTAGGACCTGTTGGTCTCCTGAAATCAGAGCTAAGTTGTTTCACTCTGTGGTTGGAAATGTTGACAGGTAGTATCACTAAAATGCCGTAGTATAAACTGTCTTTTCCCCAGCATCAAGCAGGAGAAGCTACACTGGTGCAGACTGAAGCTTCTGGTATGGAAAAACTCATAGAAATGAGTTTGTGTCAGTAGCAGGTCACCTAGAAGAATCTGTGAGCTGGGAGGGCTCAGTTAGGGCTTGTCAGGCGAGCACTGGAGAGCTTTTGGAAAGACTGCCAGCTCTGTAAGTGTCTTGGGAAACTCTGAGAGTTTTGTAGCAGCAGCAGAGCTGGCACCTTTACAGAACTGCTGAAGAAGGGCTTTGTGTTTTGTTTTTATTAATATGACCATAATCAGAATCTAAGAACATTCTTCCAAATACCTGCTGAAGCAACAGGAGGCTTTTCCTGTTACTGCAGGGTGCCAGCGATTTGCATTAACCATGCAAATTCTCACTGTCTGTGTGGAGGTGATTGGGTTGTGATCTTGCAGAGAAATGGGGCTTCTGCATGGGGAATCAGATGTGCAGGGTTCATACCAAAAGGAACCTGCAGTGTCACTTCATGCCTGCTCTGCAGCCTGTTGTTAGCTGATCCCTTCTCACCCTGCTGAGAAGGACTTGGGGATTGTGGTGGATGAGAGACTTAACATGAGCCAGCAGTGTGCTCTTGCAGCTCGCAAGGCCAATGGGATCCTGGGCTCCATCAGAAGAGGGGTGGCCATCAGGGACAGGGAGGTGATTGTCCCTCTCTACTCTGCCCTCGTGAGGCCCCATCTGGAGTACTGTGTCCAGATCTGGGGCCCCCAATACAAGAAAGATGTGGAACTGTTGGAGAGGGTTCAGAGGAGGGCCACAAGGATGATTAGAGGGCTGGAGCGCCTGCCCTACAAAGAGAGGCTGAGGGATCTGGGCTTGTTCAGCCTGGAGAAGAGAAGGCTGCGGGGGGACCTCATTGCAGCCTTCCAGTCCCTGAAGGGAACTTATAAGCAGGAGGGGATTCAACTTTTTAAAAGAGCAGATAATGGCAGGACAAGGGGGAATGTACTAAAGCTAAAGGAAGGAAGGTTTAGATTAGATATTAGGGGGAAGTTTTTTACAGAGAGAGTGGTGAGGTGCTGGAACAGGCTGCCCAGAGAAGTAGTGGATGCCCCGTCCCTGGAAGTGTTCAAGGCCAGGTTGGATGGGGCCCTGGGCAACCTTGTGTAGCTCCAGGCCTGGAGGTTGGTGGCCCTGCCTGTGGCAGGGGGGTTGGAGCTCTATGATCCTTGAGGTCCCTTCCAACCCAGACCATTCTATGATTCTATTGCCTTACACCTTGCACAGAGCAGTTAATGGCCATCTAGAAAGAGTTCCCAAGAGCTGGCATAGAGAACACGGGTGTACACAGCATATGTATTTGTAGACAGCAAACATTCCTGGTGAAGAGGATGGTTTCTAAACAACATTTTCTACAGCAGTGAGAGGGTTTCCTGAGCCTATAGCTGTCTGAGTGAGTGATCATGCTGTGTCTCTAGGCGTACGTATGGGGGCTGAGGTCAGGCACTCGAGGCTAAGGGTTTGCACAGGTGTTAAATGACCACAAGCTGTATTGTGTGCAGTCTCTTGATTTTATGAAGATAGAGGTGGGTCAGATGCCCAGTGCAATAGTGAGTATAAATTTTGATGCTGTCTTCCAGGCCTAGTTTCTCATGTGGGGAAAGAGTCTGTGAATTCAGTTATTCCATGCAGTTCCTGTTCAAGGAGAGGTCCAGCTTTTCTGTGCGAATCGATAGAGATGGGGCCTTGTATACTTGCAATTAGTTCATTTCAGGCCTTTCTGTAACGTTATTTTTCAGATTCTGACACACTGTATTTTTAACTTTTATGGTGACTCGCTTGAACTTGATAAGACTAACCAAATTAAACAGATCCAATGATATTTCCACTCTGTTCCATGCTGTCTGACCCAGTAGCTTTAGGAAGTGTGAGTGCTCTGTGCCCTTAAGTGATGCATTAGCGCTGAAATCTACAGCAGCGTTTCACTGTGAGCAGCGTTTTACTCCTGTCTGTCTTAACTGAAACATCTGATCAGTGGTTTTCCCACAGCCTCACTACTGCCTCTCAAACCAGGTGCTCTGAAGCTGAGCACGTTGTCCTAGTTTAGCAAAAACTGACTCAGAGTTCACAAGGCCTAGCTTGCAGGGACAGTTATCCTATTGGCAACGCTTTACACAGGGTCTGTTGCTGTAACAAGGAGAAAGCAAAGTGAATTGCTACTGTAAGTTAATTCCCCCTACAAAATTAATTGTTATGAAATATAATTTTATTCTGTTTATTTCCTTGTCCAGATATGTTTGGCCAGATGCCCTGCTTTGTCTTCTGAAACATGAAAAGCTAATAAAAAAATATTAAATTATGCACTAAGAACAAGCAGTTAATAAAGCAGATGCCAGTGGTGTTGTTTGAGGCAGGCTACAGTAAAGTACTGGTATCAGAGGGGAGACTGCCATCAGTACACAATTTTCTTCCAAAACCTGAACAAATAAATGGAAGAATCTGAGGAGAAAATCAGAAATTTTTCATAATAAAGTTGGCTGAGATACTAGGTGGGGGTTGGAAGTATTCTTTGATGTCTGATTGAAGGGTGTATCTGCATAGGATAAGGTTTTAAATGGAGGTTCTATACAATTACTTTTTACAGGCTTGGTAATGTGAAGGACAGGTTGCCTGTTTCCCCAAAGTTAACTTCAAGCTGCCTTCTCACTGCACACGGACAGCTGGTCAAAGATGAGGCTAGGCCAAGCAGCTTCTTGCTATCTCAGCTATGGAAGGCCAACTTTGTGCTGACTTGAAGATTGCTGTGAAGAAAGCTCCAGGAGCAAATCCTCCCTCCTTCATTGCTCTGCTGAAGGTGTACCGGGAGCTTCTGGTCGGCAGGATCCGAAACACGCAGTGTTTGATTGACAACTTGGTTAAGAATGACTACTTCTCCAATGAAGATGCAGAGATTGTTGTCCAATTTCCAACTCAAGCAGACAAGGTATGGTTTTTTTACTTTATTTCATTTCACTAGCCCAGTGTAAGCTTTTTGTTACCTGGTTTTATGGGCGTACCCAGCAACTTTTACATCTAATGTCTTTGTTATTTTGGAGTCTCCCCACTCTGTTCCTTCTGGACAGATGCCTCCAGTACATCTCATTCCAGCATGGCTGGCGCTGCTTAGCAGGGTGATAATTGCTGTTCTGTTGTCCCCACCTCCCCGTAGCATGGTCCTCTGGTAAGGAGGTAACCACAGTGGCTGCTAGAATGGAGCTTGCTAGACAAAAGCCTCTGTTACTGTGCAGAGTATTGCAAGGAAGAACTACTTCAGGACGCTGTGGGACAGATCATTCTGAATTAGAGGACAAGAGAGAAGAAATTAAGTATCATTTTACAAGTTAATCAGGAAGACCTCCCCTTCTTTTTAAAGACCTGTGTCCATTGTAAATGTTTTCTTGGAAAATTGATATATCCTGGTACATTTGGGTTTTGGATTCATCTTTAGACATCAGTAGCAAAAATTATTTCCTGGTCTTTTGATAGGAGAAGATTATCACATGTATCCTTGCATCATGACTTGAAACAAACTCCTGATCTGTTTCCCTGACCAGCCAGTCATGCAGCTCCAGAACAGCATTACAATTAGAGGCAGGCAACCCATAAAAAACTCAGAGACCTTGGACTTCACTAACGGTCCAGATTTTCATAAAATAGTAATTCTTGCAGGCAAGTTGGAATGTAACACAGTGCTCTCTCTGTGCATAGGGTCAAAGGTGAATAAATGTGCACTGTGTGACCATCTCCACTTCTTACTGTTCAGCATAGTGTACGTGATTGTTGTAACAAAGCTGGGGGTAAGGCCGTCCATCAGGAGTCTAAGCAGAGAGAGAGAGCAGACCCAAGTCAAATGGACTCTGTGGGAGCTTCTCTGGAAGGCATAAAATTGCTTTTTAGAGCATACAAATTGTCAAGAAAACACCATGTTTGTGCTGTGCTCTACGTACCTCACTCTGCTTTAAGGTCACAAGATACCACGGTCTCTAGAAACCTTTCTCTGGTTTATAATTGAGTTCTTCATTCATTTCCAGCAAGAAGAGGATCCAGAGATTCAAATCGGGCCTGTAAATGATTGCTCTGTCTTGCAGAGGGTTTCATACTAGGGCTGCCCTGTGCTACTGCACAGAGATCAGACTCTTGCCTTACCTTTAGAGGTAACGCTGAGCCTTGAGCTGCTCCAGCTGCTGCTTGGTAGCCGTTAGTTTTAGTAACAGCTGCCAGGCAGGAGTGTGTTGTACCGAGAGAGCCTGTGGAACTGAGTTGCTGTGTTAAAAGGAAGAGCTGTAGGGTTTTGGATCTGCATGAAGATCCAGAGAGAGATTCTGCCTACCCCTGCTCTGGCTCTGTCTGGGTCCCGAGGTAAATCTAAATGTGACTGAAATATTTACAATCCACAAGGTGAGCTTAGAGCACAGAGAAACCACTTCTTTCTTTCTTTTTTTTTTACCAGCATGGAATTTAAAATTTTCTGTCTAGCCAGGCTGAGGAAATCCTTTGGGTTCCCTACAGAAGAGCAGTATTTTTCCATTTTGTCTCTGGTTAGCATAAGGAGTTAGCTACAAGTTCAGACCTTAACTCGCAGAGTCAACTTTCTTGCAACATCCAAAGACAAATAGAAAGTCATTTTTGTGGTGGTTCAGATTCAGAGCTAGATTTTTGAACTCAAGTTTCTGAAGCACCAGTTTTGATTTTGGTGAGCTGCTCTTACTCCAGTTTTAAGAAAGGAGCCTGAGGCAGTCTGCAGGTGTAGCTGTGGTGAAACGCTGTGCATCAATGATCTTTCACGTGATGTTTTTTCAGGTTCGCAAGATTCTAGACTTGGTTCAGAGCAAGGGGGAAGAAGTCTCAGAGTATTTCATCCATGTCCTGCAGAAAGTCACAGATGCTTACTATGAACTTCAGCCTTGGCTGGAGGAAATAGGTTACGAGCCTTCGGAGAATATTTCTAGTAAACCCGTGGTAAATACAGATCCAGGTAAGGTCCTGCATTTGCATCCCTTTCCTTAGACCTACCCTTACTTGAGAACTATCCTGAACTTAGGAAGCTTAAACCAAGTGCTGTGAGAGTAAGAGAGCCTAGGCAGGCACGTCCAGGGAGAATGAATGTGCACATGCTGTGCATGCTAGCAGTGGGAGCCAAATAATTAAAAGGGATGCTGTATAACACAACAGCCATGTTGATATATTATGTCCTGTTTTGCTAACATCAAGTTCTTTCTGCGTGTGTTTGTGGAGATGTTCACGTAATGGCTTAGCCGCCTTGTGCCAGCTGTAGTATTTTCTAGGCCTCTGCTACAATTTATTAGCAACACTGTGATATTTTGGCAATGGAATAGCCAGTATTTCATGAGAGCACAGTCAAGCAGTGAGGTGGGTTGCCAAAAGAGGCTGTGCAGTGTCCATACTTGGTGGTTTTCAAGCTCCAACTAGAAAAAGCCCGAGTAACTTCGTCTGATCTCATAAATGGCCCTGTTCTGAGAAGGAGGTTGGACAAGAGACTTTCAGAAGTACCTCCCAACTTGAATTATTCTATGATCCTAAACGATGAGTTATACTAAAAGGCAGAGTTAAACTATTGCACAAATAAATTCTTTCCTCTTGAGAGGTTTTTCATACTATATAAATACAGGAATTACTTTGCTCCCATCTGAAGCAAAGTGTTTATTACAGTAGAAATGCAAGCTGACATTGCACAATAACTGAGACTCTCTTTTTTGTTCTTCTTGTCACCTTAAAAAAAAAAAGATGCACCCAGTTATTAAAATGCATGCCTTCTATTTACAATAATAAAAATTACCAGGCAAATTAGGAAAGTATAACCACCTACCTGATAGAAATTGTAGGTAGAATAGAAATATAGTGAATAGGCAGATGCCAAAGCTGATCAGTGACCGCCAACCCTTGCAGAGAGTAAAACAGTCTTTAACAAAAGGTCAGGGGCTTGGCTTTGAGCCTCAGCTGAAAGACAGCAGCCCCTTAAAGCAATGCAGTGTCAGTAATGGCTTTCAGGAAATGGTGGCTCACATGTTACCTTTTTCATTAGCACCTGAACTTCCCAGGAGAACCATGGTGACAGCACAGATAAATAGAAGTGATCTGCCCAAGAATCAATTTTACATAAGATACGTTTTAATTTATTACTCCCTCTCAGTTCCCAAAGAGGTGGGTCACTGCATACACGGGCCTTTTAGTAATAGCCTTCTTAATAATAGTTCTTTGTCTTTTTAGTTAGCAGGTATTGCCAGAAGCTCAGATATGAATTGGGACGGGACTCCAAGTTTGTTATGTCATATGCTCAGAGGGAAGAGATGCTGCTTGAAGAAATCTACTCTAAAAGTATTATGGAGCTGGTCAGTTTTACCAACGAGAGTCTAGGCGAAGTGTGTCAACTGGAAGCCCTTTTTGATGATGCACTTGGGCTAATTAATGAAGATGGAGAGACTATTTATGTCTTTGGTGATGCAGGAATTGGAAAATCCATCTTGCTGCAAAAGATACAAAGCCTCTGGGCCAGGAAAGAGTTGGACATAGGAGCCAAATTTTTCTTCCGTTTCCCATGTAGGATGTTTAGTTGCTTTAAGGAAGATGAAGCCATATGTTTGAAAGACCTACTCTTCAAATATAATTGCTACCCAGACCAGGACCCCGCAGAGGTGTTCCATCACATCTTGCAATTCCCTCATACAGTTCTTTTCACGTTTGATGGCTTCGATGAGATCTATTCCAACTTTGATCTCAGCAGTGTTCCTGAGATTTGTTCGCCCAACGAACCCATCCACCCCCTGGTGCTGCTGGTGAGCCTTCTCAGGGGAAAGCTGCTCAAGGGATCCAAGAAAATTCTTACAGCGAGGACAGGAACTGAGATCCAGAGAAACATCATTAGAAAGAAAGTGTTGCTCCGTGGCTTTTCCAGCAACAACCTGAAGGAATACACTGCCATGTTTTTCAAGGATGAGGGGCAAAGAACGCTGGTATTGAACCACTTGGAAGCTAACCCCAATCTCTGTAGTTTGTGTTCAGTGCCTTTATTTTGTTGGATTATCTTTAAATGCTATGAACACTTCCATTCCATGTTTGACAGCCACGAGCTTCCAGATTGTTCTGTTACATTGACAGATGTATTTTTGCTCATGATCGAAGTCCATCTGAACCGATCTCTGAAAACAAGTTTGCTGAAGAACAACACCAGGAGCCAAGCAGAGATGTTCAAATCAAGAAAGGAAACTCTTCTAGCTTTGGGTAAAATGGCATACAAAGGAATGGAGAACTCCTTCTTTATCTTCGAGCAGGAGGAGGTCTCATCAGCAAACATCTCTGAAGAAGATTTGCAGTTGGGCTTTCTCAGGACAGTCAAAGGTTACAGTGGCTATAACAATCAGTCCACTTATGAGTTCCTGCACTTAACCCTTCAGTCTTTTTTCACAGCTTTGTTCCTGGTTGTTGAAGAGAAAGTGGGTGCCAAGGAGTTACTTCAGTTTTTCAATGAATGTTCTCACACTGAGATTGCCCAGCCTATTTGTCTTCGTATTCTGTGGTTGAAGAAACAGCTAGCAGGGGAGGATCCTTTCCGAAACAACGAACACTTTCATTTTACCAACCTGTTTCTCTGCGGCCTGCTTTCTAGATCCAAGCAGAAGCTCTTCAGGCATCTAGTTTTGCCTGCAGTCATTAAGAGGAAGAGAAAGGTGCTCATCACATACCTGGGGAAAAGCATGAAATCCCACCTGAGAGGCCTCACTCGGTCCAGGCTTCCAAACTACAATCAGATCCAGGTCCAGCCCAACTTTGTTTGGATGCTGAGGTGCCTTTACGAGACTCAGAGCGAGAAAGTGGGCAAGTTGGCTGCCAAACACATGCGGGCCAATTACATCAAGCTCACCTACTGCAATGCCTACTCAGCTGACTGCAGCGCTATTTCCTTTGTTCTGCATCACTTTCAGAAGCACCTGGCTCTGGAATTGGACAACAACAACATCAATGACTACGGAGTAAAAGAACTGCTACCTTGTTTCAGCAAGCTTGCAGTGATCAGGTAGGAGCCAGTGCAAGCAGGTCCTTGCTTATCCTTGTTTTGTGCCACAAACTGCTGGGCTGGAGGAAATGATCTCAAAAGTGGGGAAATCAGTTTCAGGTCTTCTGAAATCTCTGTTCAGCCAGCTGCAGGAGTAGGGACAAGCTGTGAATTTGGAAACCAAATGGAAAGGGTTGTAAGAAGTCCTTAGAAACTGGGACTGTTTAAAGCTGTAGTTAGCTCTGTCTCAAACTCTTTTGTCTCAAAAGATTATTTTTATGGGAGAAAGTGCTTATGAGAAAAGAAAGAAAACTTCACTGAGTCCTCCTTTATCTGAAAATTGACCGAGCCTGTCTCTGCCCTTCTTCATACCAGTTATAAGACAATCTACTAGTAGCAATAACCCTTGATCAGAACCTCTGAATTCCTTGCTTTTTCGTCCTGCCAAGATGTTTGGCTCTCAGAGAACAAAAGCTAACACATGTAGTACTCCAAGAAGGGATGTAGTTGAAGTCTTTAGATGTGGTGTTTCCCTAAGGTGATGTGGCGGAAGGACACAGCTTCTTGTGATTAGGAGAACTAACTCCCATCTCTAACATCACAGGCCACACTGTTGCACCTCCAGTCCTTTGAGGTTGTGCCATATAGCTATAACTTAGTTGTCCAAACATTTATGTGCAGAAAACCAGGAACTCCAAATAGATCTTTTTTTAAGCTTCTTCAGCCTCATGAGATTATTTTATTTTATTTTTTTAATAAATGGATTTATACCTCCTGGTTGGCTATGCTCTGCCTTGTTTTCCTCTAGGAGTAACTCAAAGCAAGCGACTCTTGTTTTTTCGAGTTAGCTGCAAATCAACTAACCCCCCCAAGAGAAAGCAGTAGGGAAACTTGAAGGAAAATGCATAAGTATGTAAGACAAAACAAAGAAGAAAAGGACAGACTTCCATTCTTTATGCCACACACAGCAGGATCTTAACACCATCCCCAGCACCAAAACAGTCTGTCAGGTTGCCTCTGTGTCTTTATGGCTCTTCTGATGTTAGGACTTTGATTTCTGGTGACCAGCTTCTGCAGGTCAGGAAATGTTATTTCTAACACCTTAACCACCCCTTTCAAAGAAGCAGACTCTTCTGATCTGTAGACATTGGCTCTGATTTCTCCTGTGTGCTAGTCCGTTTGGAAGTGACCAGGCTACTACCTAGCAAGAGCTGGGAAGGCTGTTGGTGATAAGGGACTCTCAGCAGTGAATGTTTGCCTTCAGAGTTTGGGTACAAACTAGAGCTGGTCAAAAAGTTTTCACAGGGATGGCTTTACCCAGAAAATGTGATTCATCAGAATTGGAATGCTTCATGGGAACCTGTCATTTAGGCAAAGTGGAAAAAAAGCTCAAGATGTTTAAAAAAACCCAACAAACAAACAAACAAAACCCTCTGAAAAGAAGCATTTTGATCCTGTGAATGGCTGATCTTGATTTGTTTCATGTCTAGTTGAGACAGTAAAATTAGAAACATGTAGCACACCCATGGGACTGCAGTTGGGTTTCCTGGCCAGGGCTTTTCACAACCTTTATTCGGTGAAGCCTGAATGTGTTGTGACTTTCAAGATGCCTGGTGTTTGCGAGGTACTGGGAGGGAAGGTTGCAAGAAGAGTACTTTGGAAAGCTTGCTTTTACTTGGGTGTGAAGCAGAATTTCTGCCTGCAATCACAGTAAGCCCAGAGGAGGATGAGGTGTTTGTGTCTGGTTTCTGACTTACTGCATTTTCTTGTTTTCACTTCTGTGGACAGTTTCCAGAGCATTACCTTGGAGATTTGGGGCTTTTTGTTTTCTATGTTTCTCTGAAGGGGGCTGTATAAACCTGAGCCTGCATTTCCCTTAATGGCTTTTAATATGTGGCATAAGGACCTGCCAAAAAGTCAGAGGAAAATGCACAGACCTCCAGTCATTTGCAGGTCACGGGCGATGGACACTTGCAATCTGTATCCATTCAAATCTTCCTTTCTTTCCCTTCATTTCAGGCTCAGTGTAAATCAGATCACAGATCATGGAGTGAGGATCTTGTATGAAGAGCTCTCCAAGTACCGAATTGTGACTTACTTGGGGTGTGTATCCACTGGGAGCAAAGCACTAGATGCTGATAAAATAACACTGCAGTGCTGACAGTACGGGCACGGCAAAGGTGGGGTGGAAACCACACTTCACCTCCTCGTTTGCTGAACATAAGCAAAGCAGCACTCTGTGTCAGAAATGACTCAGCTGCCATCCTGTAACAGTTGACTGGGAAAAGGACTGGGCTTCCTCTCCCATCACTCTGCCTCACAGCAAGGCCTCCCACTGACATCGAGCCCTTCCCTGGCACTGTGCAGACCACTGTCAGGTGACTGAGCTGTGTGGGCCTGCTCGCTTTATACCTAAAGCCTTCTGCTGGTTGTGGAGTAGGGAGAGAGCAAGAGAGCGTGAGCTTTATAGCTGCAGCCTTCTGTTTTCTCTGCTGCCAGCTGGTTTGTTTCAGGTATGCAAAGCAGATGCAGCTTGGAGGAGACTAGAATGAGAATCGTTTGGTTTCAAGTGGTCGTGTTCACGGTACCAAATTCTTTCAGACTTTAATTAGTTCTTCATCAAGTCGAAGCTGGAAGGCATGCTAGCTCTGGCCTCCTGCTCTTCGTTAAGTAGCTACATAAACATGGCTTTTTGAAAAGTGAGCATGAATACCAAGAACTACCTCCTTCCTTCAGCGCCCTAATCTTAAGTCCATCTGCTCAGGTATCTGTTCTTCAGTAATATTTGCAAGGGGATTTTATGACTTTTAGAGGACTAAAAATACATTCTTCTGGTGTTTTCTGTTCTGACTTCTGGCAATATTGTTTCTGTACTAGCACAGGAATAAAGGGAAGCTTTGTTTGCTCAAGGGAGACCGTTTATTTAAAGAATTATATAAATATTTCCCCATGATTTACAGTCCAGTCTCCTTGTATTTTCTATCTGGCCCTTCACAATATGAATTGTGTATCGAAATAGAAATACAAGCTCCCATGCATGTGTACAAAGCCATATGAAAAAGATAGCTGCTGTGTGTGCATTATAAACCATTCTGGCTGTATATATATTAAAGCAAGTGCAGGAATAATCTATTTTTACCCATGTGATTTTTTTCTTTAAGCTTGTACAACAACCAAATCACTGATGTTGGAGCCAAATACGTTGCAAAGCTAATTGAAGAGTGTCCAAGCCTTGAATATGTTAAGTATGTTGGTTGTTTTTTTTTCTTCTCTAATGAACATAAAGCAACTTGAAATGGGTGGAATGGGTGGGGGGGGCTGAACCTCAAAAATAGTTTTCAAATAAAATATAACTTAGGTTGCAGTAATCTAGTGGTGAACAATAGCAAGTGAAACTCTCGAATCCATAGTCCTTTTAGAATATAGCAGTGAGGAAAAGGAGAGCATGAGACCTGTTCTTTACCTAAATCCAGTCTGAACATTTGAGTGTGGCTTAAGTAGGGCATGAACCTCGTGGCCCCTTGCAGTGGGTGAAGTCCCTTGGATTTAGCACCAAGCTTCTTTGTATCTGGTCTTTTACTGGCCATTGCAGTGAGGCTGTGCTGGTGTCATACCTCAACTCTGGAATTTCCCAAATTCACTTGGCGGGTTGTTCCCTTAATTCCTGGAACTTCCCCAGGTACCAGTGCCTGGCCATGCACAACGCTGGTTTGACCTAAAGGTAGATCATTAACTGATGGTTTAATTGTGATTGTAGCAGAAAACAGAGTAATGTAAGCTGCTCTATGCAGCAACCAGCAGCCAGGAGCTCTTGGGCTATAGTCCTTGTTCCACCACTAAGTTGTTCTGAAATCCCACACTAGCCACATCCTTCCCATTTGAAATATTTCCAGAGTTTTGAAACCCAAGAGCACTTTGGTTTTCCTTCACTGCTTAGATTAAATAAGCAAAACACTATCAAACTTCCACAAAAAAAAAAGCCTGTTGGAAGATGGTTACTTTCTGGCTGTGTAGTAACCTCAGAGATTATTTTGAAATAGAGTGTCTGTTCACGTGTCTGAAGTCGGTCGAACAAGCCAGCTTCACTTCATGTAAATATAGTGGGTTGAGAGGTTTTGGGGTTTGGTTTGTTCTTTACTGTATATACGACTGAGATTTATCTCTTCCTTGAACTCCAGCTGTTTGATACCCCCATGTAGGCAAAAAAGAGTCTTCTGCAGAGTGCTGGCCAGAGACACTGCTGCACTGACCTGTGCTGCTACCTGTAGCCTGTGCTCAGTACAGAAAGACTTGGGAACTATTCTGTTCCCTATGGCATCATGAAACATGCTGCATGTAATTCAGCTACTCCATAGCAACTGGTGATATTATGAACTATATTGAAAACTAGGCAGGGGGCCTTGTCTTGAGGATCAGCTCCTAAGGCTCCTTTCTGACATGCTGAGCACCAAAAATCTCTGCAGTAATTAATACATGAGATTCAGAGGGCTGACGAGCCAAATATGTAAAGACAAGATAAAATTGTGCCCCTTAATCAAAGGTCAAATGCCCACAGTAGTTTTTTTACCCCAGGTTAATCTTTGATAAGTGTAGCTAGCCTTTGGAGTAAATTAGCCTGAGATACTTGTGTTGCTTTCTGAGCTGATGTTCTAATAGCCACACAGTTGTAAGTGACCTACCTCATCAATTTGTGTATTTTGTGCAGAATAGGAGCAAACAAAATAACTAGTGAAGGAGGAAAGTGCCTTGCCCAGGCCATCCAGAAGAGCAAGACAATGTTTGAAATTGGGTAAGTTCCAAGCAGCTCTCAGGCCTGGGTCTTGCAAGGCATCTGTAAATCCCTTTAGGATCATCCCTCCTTTCATTCTTACCTTCTTTCCTTCTGCCATTCCTTCCTCCCCACAGCAGCGTTAGAACAAACAGGTGCAGAAGCACAACCATGTTTTCCACTCAGAGAAAAGGGGGCTCCTTGCTTGTTCTCCAGTTCACACAATGTTTGGTTTGGTGTTTTTTCACTGTTCTGACAGAATCTTAAAGGAGAGACAAGCTAACAAGATAGCCACGTTCCTCACAGCAACACAGCTGATCTAGAGATACTTGGTCATTTTTAGAAGTCTGGGTGGTTTGGTGACTGCTGGCAATGTACCTAGTTAATGAGTGTCATTGCTTTAATTGTCAGACCTTTTGCATCAAGTCCTGATAAAGTTGTGAGCTGGGAGAGTAAGAAGAACTTCCCATCATCCTGGTCTCTAGTTTGTCCCAGACTGGAGAATGTGCTATTATTGGAGAAAGGTCTGGATGTACTATAAACCTTTAATCCCTGTGCTCTTTCTCAGGACAGATGCTACACTTGAGGCCTTGATTTATTTTTTTTTCCCCTCTCTGGCAAATCCCAGTTTCAATTTCCACTTTACAGGAGGAATCTTTTCTTTTTCTCTCCTTTTTTTATTAAGCTAATAGTCAAATCCATGGAATTAGAAGCTCTTGATTGGCCATTGTGACATAGTGATAATGTTTGGCCATATCACAGTAACCCTGAAATACGAAAATCAGAGAAACCAGGTTTTTGGCCTTTAATCTTGTTGTTCAATGCCATTTCAAAAATATATAGCCAACAGTGTGCATACCTCTGTTGTCATATGGATGGGTCTGCTGCGCTGTACTTCTGGTTCTTGCAGGGAAGGACTCCTGTTTTCTCCTGTGGAGGAAACAATCACTCCAAATGGATTTAGGATAGCTTGGGCAGAAATGTTTAAACAGATATATTCAGCATTTACATAAGAAACTGCATTGGGACTGAAGGACAAGGAAATTCTAGGGAACTTACTGGAAGTGGATGTGTTTAGATACCACAAAGCTCAATTGATTCGAAAAGAGCTGCCAACTAATTACCCAGCAAGCTGAGTGTGGCTCTGAGTCATCAAGCCATGATCCCTGTATAAAAACTATTGCACCTCAGCAGAGGTGCTTTCAAGCTCATAATACAGGGTGAATTTTCAAAGTGGTTGGTCTGCATAGAAAAGATTTGACCAGATACCCTTATTAAATATCTGCAAATATCAAATCTCTGCAGCTTTTACCACAGTACCTTCTCTTAACCCTTTGTGGTACCAAGGGTTCTTTTGCCATTGGAAAACACCATTCCTTACAAATGCATAGAAGAGCCCAGGGCCATGCTGTCCCTGGGAGAATTCTGGTGAGAGAGGAGATACTGCCTTGGGTGTAACGCTGAAGTAACTGTAACTGTTCTACCAGACCCTCCTGAAGGAGAGGGGGAGCTCGCAGAGCAGCTCAGTTCAGAAGGTCCCCCTTTGGGTGTGGGTCCCTGTCCACCTGGGGAGTCTTTCCCAAGTCCTCTGCTTCACACTGCATGAAGGCCGGTCTGTGCCCAACAGGTCACAGGACAACTGCAGCAGGGGCCTGGGGAGGAAGTGCTGAGCAGGGGAATGGTAGGATTTAGGACTTGGTGTACTTCTCACAGCAGCTCACTGTGCAGGACTACCAAGACTCCTTTACCCTGTAAAGGTACAGTGCTGCGGGGGGGGGTTTGCTCAACGCAGTAAGGTGATCCCAAAAGCAGTCCTGCTGCAGCAGGCTGTCTCCTAGAGCTGCTGCCATTCTGTGGCCTTAGGGTAGTGGTGAGTCAGCAGAGGCTGGTGCTGAGGTGTGCAGGGAGTGGAACATGCCTGGCTCCGTAGGGAGGGGACCTGCCAGCTTTCTCACAGGCCTGGAAGACCGTGAAGTATGGGGAGGTGGGAGGGGTGAAGATGGGAGGGTAGAGAAAAAGGGAGAATGCAATGCTGAGGGGCAGTTGGGCAGCATGCCCCATAACCCCTGGTTTCTTCTCTTCACCAGGATGTGGGGAAATCAAGTTGGAGACGAAGGAGCAAAGGCATTTGCCGAGGCCCTGAGGAACCACCCCAGGTTAACAAACGTGAGGTAAAACACGAGCAGAGCCAGGCAGCTTGGCGCAGTGCTGGCTTTCCCATCACACTTTGAAGGGGTGACTCTTCCACCAAGCGTTTGCTTGGAATGCCATCTGGTATTGCAGCCTTCCCTGTGTAACCAGCAGGCTCCTGGTGTGAACGAGAGGCCAAATTGAATCAAAAAAGCCCCGTGCAGCCATTAAGCAAGTTAAAAATATTGCAGGGCTGGCATCCTTTCCTCTATCTGCACCTCCTCCCCTCATGCCACACTGAGTTACTGGCATTTGTGAAAGCACATGGTCAGTGGGTGCCATTTTGATCGGGGGGCATGAGCAGAAGGATGCAGCAGCTGTCACATAATCAGGCTCCTGGTGAGCTCAGTGCTCTCAGTTTCCATTGTGAAGGTACAGCAGTTTTTACCAAAGTCATTTTTAGGCGATGAACTGTTTGAGTAGGGGCTGGGGGACTCTTAAATTCAGGTTCATCCTGTACTCCAGTGGAGCTACGACACCATATATTCAGTGCAGATGAGATGTAGCTCTCATGAGTTCAGCGATTCATCTCAAACTAGCCTTCTAGAAGCCACAGCATGGGTGAAGTTGGTAGCACAGCATGGGGAGAAGCTGTCAGTGTAAAACAACCTGTCTCTTGCCAGACTGTCAAATGCTGGCTGAGGAATTAAAAGACGTGTATTGTGGCAACTGCTGCTGTTTCGAAGTCCCTCCAGGCAGCTGGAGCACTGGGTTCATGGTGATCCTTTCCATTTGCCTCCCAGTTCCACTGGCCACCACGGTGAGGGAGCGGACAAAGCTCCTTGGTTTCCCCACAAGGTGGCACATGGCACTAGCTTCTCTAGAAACACGGGAGTTTGGGGATCTCTGGAGAGCTTATTGCTGCCACTTCGGATAGATCTGGGGATTTCAGAGCTGGTGCCTTGTCCTCCTTTCCCCGAGCAGATAGCCGGGCTTAAAAAATTAAAAGCTGAACAGGTGCAGTGACCTAGATATATTTACACTTAAAAGCTGTCTGAAATAGCCATCTTCCCATAATTGCAGAATCCATCCAGACGCATCAGACTTGAAGGAAAACATTTGGAACCTGAATCAGAGCTGAGGGATCCTCAGATGGGAACAAATACGCTGATGAATGTGTTTGCAAAAATAAGGAGGAGTAACTGTGCTGGCTAGGGCTGGGCTTTAAGCTGGCATGTGTGCAGGGTGAATCTTGCACTGCAGTTTGTTTCTTCCCTTCCACTGGTTAGTCTTGCTTCACGATTTTAATTCAGAGTTAGCACCAGGGCTAGGTTTATGCGAAGATTAAGGGAAGGTAGTCTCTGCTACATCACTCTTCAGGCATTTGACTTTTTTAGGCCTAGTCACATCGGACTGAGAATACCTAGCTTCAGCTGAAGCTGTCAGGGACTTGTGCTAACACGTATTTGTGCTATTGCCCCACTTGATCACCCTTTGTACTTGGGTTTTTTGAGACCACGAGCTATTTTCAGGCTCTGGCCTTGCTTTTGAGGTGGGAAATGCCTTTTGAACTCTCAAAGCCTGGAGCATAGCTTTGACTGGGTGATTTTCTGCCACTGACTTTTCAAAGACTGAAGGGCAGACTAAGAAATGTTTGTGGTTTGTAATGGAAAGCAGGCATTTACAAGCTCATCTCTCCATAGACAACAAAAGGTGTTGTGTTTGGAAGAAGAATGAGATATTCAGGCCGTCTGAAGGACTTAAAGGACAAAGTGCCCAGTTTCTACAGGGAACTGGGATGACAAATGCATGTAAAAACCTGTGTACTACTAAGTACAGCTCTTTGTCCTTGTTAAAAGCCTTGACTGTAAAATCACTGGGTGCAGCTCTGCTGTCAGTCCCACCAGCACAACTCCCCGACAGCAAACCTCAGGGCCTGCAGTCTGGCTGCAGCCGGTGAACTGTTCTGGCTTGTGCAAGTCATAAAGACTCCCTGGTTTGGCGAAGTGTGTAGCGCCCTAATGCTGAACGGTATGGCTGGGAGGCAGACCGCCCAGGATCCCCGCTGGTATTTGGCAGGGGAAGGGCCAAGCAGTACCCTTTCTTACACCTCTGTTATCTTCCTCCCCAGTCTCGCGTTCAACGGCATCACGACGGAGGGAGGCAAAAGTATTGCTGAAGCTATGCAACACAACAACTCTGTGAAGATATTCTGGTAACCCACAGCGTGGTCTACTTCCTTCTCCGGAGAAAGCAGCAGCAGCCTAATTTTATTTCCTGCAGTCCCACTGCCGCTCCTACTCTCCCCTCCTCCTCCTGTCCCTCCCCCCATCCCCTGTGCTTTCACTACCAGCAAGCTGTAAGATGCGTCCCTCTGGAAGAATGTGGGCAGTGAGTCATCAGCAGGTGTCCTTTAGGATGCATTCCAGTGTCCCAGTGTCACCATTCGCTCTGCTCCCTCCCATCGTGCTTTCCCCATCTTCTCTTACTTCCATCATCTGAAACCAAGTTCTTTGTCCTCAAATTTTGCCCCTCTTGTTGTCTCAGTAGGTGTTGTCTCAACCTCTCTACCTTTTTTCACCACACCTCATCCACCTTTTAGACACTAAAACATCATGAGGAAGGATCAGGAGAACATTGCCCTGAGAAAGATATGATACTCTTTGTCTCTTTTACCTCCGGGGCTTCTCTTCAGCATCTCTTTGTGCCCAGCCTTTAGTAATTGCTCAGGGCACACCTCCACACCCTCCCCTTAGTCTGTCTAAAGCTAAGTCACAGACAAGCTGGAAAAACAGGGGACTGAAAAACATCCTGAGTGAACCTTTTCTCTCCCACTCAGGTTGACTAAAAACGAGATGGACGATGAGGCAGCGATGAGTTTTGCAGAGATGCTGAAGGTCAACAAGAAACTGGTGCATTTATGGTGAGTTAGTTACATTCCACAGCAGCACGGGCTCTTTGGCAGTCGCTGCATTAAAGCTTCACCTTCCAAGTCTATGTAGGTCACAGTAAGCTTTTTGTGCATGGTCTGGATGCAGCTGACTGGTCCTAGACAGTTCTAATGGAAAGTTAATAAAGCTGCTGTCTGGCGTTTCGGACCTGCCTTCCTACTGGGCAAAGTTAAAGCTGTTTGTGCATTGTGGTGACTTTTGAACTGCTAATTGGTTTCATCTCCCCTTAGGGGAACAGCACTGGCCTCAAACACAAAAGTTTCAAAAAATACACAGGCAGACAGCTAGAACAGAATAACCTTGTTGTGATTCTTGCTATTTATCATCATGCTACGAAAGCAGCAAGCTCAACTCTTACTCTTCAACCAAGACCCCACATGACAGACACTTAAATGCATGCCCCATTTGCCCAATGTTCTCTTCAAGGGCTAGCACTTTGACTCATGCAAGGCACTCCTCTGAAAGACACAGATCCCCAGGAAACCCCGGGTTATTTCCAGTGATCACAAAGAAACTTGTTAAACTTCTAAGAAAACACAGCCTTGGCTGCTCTTATCCAGAGGTTCACAATAGGTTCTCTCTGGATGGGGTTGGGCAGATGTCAAACAAGTAGCAGTCCATTTATGCCAAGCACTCAAGAGAACATAATAAACTGAATCCCTTTACAAGCTCCTACAAAGACTTTGCTAACCACACTTCAGCATTCCCTGTATTCCAGTAGCTCCTGCTGCCTTAGGAAGCATGCCTGTTGTCAGAGGTGCCAAGTACTCACTCGTAGCCTCTTTTGAAAGCAGTAGGAGCTCTGGTGCCCATCACCCTGAAAATAAAAGGGGCCGGGCGGATGGGCTGGGTTTCTGTGTGCAGTTGCAGGTGTGCTCCACTGAGCAGTTTGGTTTGAATTCGTAACACAACAGTCTCCAGGCAAAGCAGATGTAGCAATCTAGGCCTCTTTACCATAGCTCATACTGCCCAGCAGACAAACTGATAACCCTACTCTGTTGGCCGTACCAGTGGACACCTCCCAAAAGGTTGTGACCTACGTAGGGAGTTGAGGTGAAATTACGGGTGTTCTTCCAGTAGCTGAAAGAATCTACTGGATCCCTTTGCACTTTGATTCATATGCCAAGTGCAGAAAGCCCTTTAATGGGAAAGTGTCCCTGCTCCCTTCCTTCCCTCTGTCCTCTAAGGATCATTTAATTTGTTCCAATTTTCGGCCTCACCCTGAACCCTGTGGGATTCGTGCAGCCAGTCCCTTTTTAGCTAGGGGGATGGCCTGCAGGTTGGAGTAAGAGTTAGCAACTGCTTCATCAGCTGTGCTGCTTGAGGACCTTTTGTATCATTTCCCCCCCTGCCCCCAGCTCAGATGATACATCCTTTATCGCTGCTGAGGTGGCTTCACTGGGACTTGCAACAGCTCAAACCAGAGTCAGATTCAGTGCCTTTATTTTTCAAAGAGCTTGCCAGTCTGATAAACAAGAGGAGAGGATTTGGCAACCTTTAGATCATAACTGCTAAAACACTAGGCCCACACAGGTGCTGTACTCAGAATTTTCCAGATACCGTTCCAAAATGCCTCAGAGTGTCCTTAAAAAGAGACCAGAGCTAAGAGTCCAAATTGCCACTGGTATGCAATTGTACCAACAGTCCTTAGCAGAAATCTGTCAGCTCTGTACCTAAGTACAGAATCCAACCACGTGCAGGATTGAAAGGAGAAGACTCTGGGCTCTGCTTCTGGAAGTACACGTGGGGCATTCAACCAATACCATGTACCATCCTCACAAGTCACAACCATCTTCCTGTGGCAAACAGCCCCAGCTTTGCCCCTTGACCTTAAGCTGAGGGGAGCTTGTGCCTATGCTGTAAATGAGTCTGCCTGTTAATTTGACATGAAGTGCTTTCTTTTTAGGCTTATCCAGAACCAAATTACAGCCAAAGGGGTGAAGTACCTCAGCGAAGCTCTCAAGGAGAACACAGCTATTAAAGAAGTCTGGTAAAGATCCCTTCCTCAAAGGATCACTTTGTAAACTTTCTTTCCCCTTTAAAACACTTCTGGTATTACTGCTTTCCAGCCTAGAAACAAATTCAGCCAGGGTTTATGTGTCGCAGGGGTTTGGAGCAGATAAAAAGCCCCTGTCATTGAAACCACACTGCCCTGGGTGTTAGGAACACCAAGAAATCTTGTTAATTCACATCTGTCTCTACCAGGGATTTGCAGAACACACCTGTCTGCAGAACAGGTGCCTAAGTTTACAGGCTGAGTTTTCCTCATCCCGATTTATTTTTAAGCTTCTGAACACGCTCATGCTCTTCAGGACCTAAACCCCAATGAGTGGGAGATGGTTACATTTAATTAGCATTACTAATTTGCTTCACATAATTTGTGCTTGGGTTTTCTTTGGGCAGTGCTCCAAACAGGCTGGAAGTGCCAAGCTACAAGCAGATTAACTTTTTGTAGGATTTGCTTGTTTTAGATTAGGTCGGCATCACGTAGGCGCCCGTGTGCCTTGCAAGGCGCAGAGCCAACCACCACATTCCTTCCCTCATCTCTGGGAGCTCAGGAGTCAATACAACTGTGCTGGGTTTAGCACCGCTGCTTTCTTATTGAGCATGAGATTTATTTTTAAGTATATGTGTTTGTTTTAGTGGAAGAACACTGAATTCTTGCTTAGAAAGGTGGTGACTCACTATCTGACCAGTGGGATCCCCGGAGAGGTGGAAGAGATGCCTTTTTTGAAGGCCACTGGCAGCTTTCATCTACAGAAGAGGCAATTCCCACTTGAGTCATACTAAATTTCTGGACTGAAAGCTCTCCTTTGAGTTTTGCCTGAATTTTCAGAGGGGTTCAGTAACCCTGATGATTTAATGAGTCCAAATGGTTTAACAGATTTCAACATCTCTGAAAGCTGCACTTGACCCGGCCACTAATTCTCCAGGATGTAACTATCAGTGTAGATGAACTTCATGTGGCCAAACTCAAAAATCTTACCCTAAGTCATTTCACATTAGTAACTCAGAGTACTTAACAGAGTTAAGTGTCATAGAAGACACAAAGTGCTCTGAAGGCTATCTAAATGTCTGTAAACAAGCCCACTGCACAGCAAGAACCTTTGTTGGCTCTGTGGTGCTCGTGTAAATGCAAAGGTTTTGGCTCAGAGCAGGGTAGGTGTCACGCCGGTTTCTCTTCCTGAAGCAGCAGCTCCATTCCCTGTGCACACATTGGGAAGAGCAGTGCTGTGGCCTGCCTGTCCAACCCCCCTTCCCAACCCGTGCCCTTGAGAGGCACACCCCTCACACGGCATTGCAAAGCTGTGGTCTCTGCTCCAAAACCTCCGGAAGCTGGGCAACAGGCCCCACCTTGCTTTCTCACCCCTTTTATCTTTCCCCTCCAGTTTGAACGGGAACCTGATAAGTCAAGAAGAGGCCAAAGCTTTTGAAAACGAAGAGCGCATCATTTGCTTTTGAATGAGGACTTACCCACTCTGACAAGCATCCTGTGACTCCTTGCACTGGGACAGCAGAGCTCATAAAGGTGTGAAGCTGCTATGATGAGAGGGAGATAGAGGAGTGCCTGCCTTTTTATGAAGGTGCCTCGGCTCCAGCTCTTACCCTGCCTGTTCTTAACCCTTTTGGTGAGAGGGAAGTTGCCTGGGTAAAAAATTGATGTTTGTACGGTGCTTTGAAGATGAAATGCAAAGAGTTAAAGACCAAATCCACTGGCATTTTTGGTAACTGTGTTTAGATTTATTCTGTACACTGATGTAAATAATTTCTAAGTTATTTATATACATAAATATACACACAAGAACGGGTCCAATTTCCACAAACTCCATGAGCCTCCTGTATTATCTGCCTCCTAACTAAAACTGAACACTGGTGGCTTTACTGGAAATAGAACCCATCTACAGTAGTTGCATGGTACTGCTGTTTTCAACACAAATGCCTTTCTCCTGCCTAGAAAATTAGGCCCTTATTTCTCCCCTGACTAGAGGCAGTGTTGTAGACACAGGTGGGGTTTTTTTCTGTGGGAGTTT